>ML779436.1:384734-398524 GCA_009831015.1 Picea engelmannii | reverse complement strand
CATCCAAAACCCTAACCCAATGACCTGGATTAGTCCAAAACCCTAATTCCTTAACCGGAAATAGAAAACCATTGGCAAAAAACCATGTGCCGAAAAACCACCTAATATCATGTGGTCCCGGAAATATGTCGTCCCGGTAATATGTCGTCATGGAAATATATCATCCCGGAAATATGTTGGCCCGGCGAAAATATATCAGCACGAAAAAAAAAAAATCGGGGGCACTGCCCCCGAACCCCCACGCGGGGGGCTGCGGCCCCCTTCACCCCCCCTCTAACCCCCCTGCGTGCCCGGTGCAGGTGCTCAAACACTACTACTCGTGCAAATAATATAACACATACCCAACAACACATGTGTTTGTAAATGAGGTTATCTATTTGCATGGGATACCTAAGAATATCATTTCAGATAGGGACTCTAGAGTCACTTCTAGGTTTTGGACAAGTTTGTTGTCAGCGTTGAGGACGCAGTTGAACTTAAGCACATATTATCATCCTGAAACAGATGGGAAAACTAAGAGAGTAAATCAGTTCATGGAAGACATGCTCAGGATGTATTCATGGATAATCAAAACCAGTGGGAGAAGTACCTACCTTTGGTAGATTTTGCCTACAATAACAATTTTCATAGCTCCATCGGAATGCCACCCTACGAAGCTCTGTATGGAAGACCATGTAGAACATCGTTGAGTTGGGATAGACTAGAATACTGAGTAACAGTTGGGCCAGAATTGATTCAAGAGATGGAGGAATAGGTGATTCAGATTAGACAGAGACTAAAGGAAGCACAGGATAGGTAGAAAAGTTATGTGGATGTACACAGGACCGACCAAAGTTATGAAGTGGGAGACTAGGTTTTCATTCGTATCAGGCCTAATAAGAGTACCATACAGTTCGGGAAGGGGACAAATTTGTCACCTCGATTTATAGGACCATTCAGAATCCAAGAGAAAATTGGACCCGTTGCCTATCGACTCATATTGCCACCCCACTTGCATAAAACTCATAATGTTTTTCATGTATGTGTTTTACGTCATTATGTTGTTGATGAATCACATAAACTAAATTGGAAGGAATTGTAGGTATCGGATGTGGGAACTCTCACGGTAGAACCGTTACGCATATTGTACCGTAGAGTCTGATAGCTCAGGAACTGTCTGGTAGACCAAGTTAAGGTCCAATGGGACAAGTATAGTCCAGGGTCTGCTACTTGGGAAGACAACGAGACACTACGACACGACTATCCCTCACTTTTTTTACCACCTCAAGAATATGTTTCTTGAAGGTTGGGTGTATGTAACACCACCTTTTGACTTAGACAACCAAGATTACCTGAGGCCTACACTTTTATTTTCTATTTGTAGTGAAACTATTAAATGACACACTTAAACTTTTAAGACGTATGAACCTTTATGAATTTTTAAATATATTTGGATAATGATGGATATGATGCGATCTACTATGTGAATGTAAATTTTATGAATGTTTAAATGTTATTGATGATGATGGATATGATGCAATCTACTATGTGAATGTGAATTTTATGAAGGTTTAAATGCTATTAGAATGATGATGGGATATGATGCAATTTATTTGGTATATGATAATTTTATGAATGGGTGTCGAAATTGAATTATGGGATATCATGAGATCTATTTCTAACTTGAAAACATTGATGTTAAGTTGTTGGTACAGAGATACCGAATTGAAATGATGATTGTATGCAATTACATGATGATAATGCATAGAAATGTATGAGTTTGTGTTACAGACTAATTTGCAGGTTATGGGCTATGAAATAGACAAGGGATATTGATGATGAAAGTGGATGTCATGACCACTAGCCGAGAAAAATTATGGTATGAATATTTGTATGTGAAATTATATTGGTTTGGATGCATTGCTATGATATGTCGACCAGTGCAGGATTTCAGGGGATGAGGCTTCCCAAAACTGAATAAACGATGACAAAACTCCTAGCAACATGGTGCCACTGTATATTCCATTATAGAGTGTGGACCCTAGTTATGATTAGGAGGGGTGGAGGAATTTCCCACCGTGTATCCTCCGAAACCTAAAGATATGGGAGGACGGTGTTAGCTCATGCTCCCCTAGACGCGTGATGATGACTGTCAGTTTCCTGCTGGGGAAGCTTGGTCGAGATAGTGACACGTTCTCTTATGGGTTCTATTTGGAGTTAGGTCAATATAGTTGACGCTCCAAGATAGTCCAACAGAGGAAGGATAGGAATGAACATGGAAGTAAGTTAGGGAGGAAGGATGAGTAGAAACAGTTGAGAAGGTGTGGAGATTTGTTTGATGGTGGAATTTAATTTTTTTCCCTTCTAAAAAGAAAATGTGTATATATGAATATTCATAATTACGTAACTAAACTATAGTTGTCTAAATAAAATTGTTGAACTCGATAATTGTAATTAAAGGATTTCACAAACATTTGATTGGTTTATTGTCTTTTATAAAAGAATAGTCTTGTTGATTGGATTGGATGCATACATAAATTACTATAAGGGTGATAGTTATTGATTATTAGTACATACATGAGACTTGTATGTACTAGCTACACATGCATTTCTTGTACATGTACATTAGTATGTGTGATTTTTCTTGGCTTACTTACTAATAATGTCGGTTAATTGTTATATATGTGTGAACCATGTTTCTTTTCCTTTGTATCATGAAATACCTTAACTTTGGGATGAAGTTCCCTGAAGGGTGGGTGTATGTAACAACCTTCATTAGATAGTTGCATAGGGTTTATCAAGTATAACTAATTAGATAATTAACTGTAATAATATGTTTTAGTTAAACAATGTTTATTTTTTAATAATATTTATTAATTAATTGTTTATATTTGTTGATTGATTGATTAATTAATCAATTGACACATTAAAGGTTTGTGTAATGAATTAAAGGGGCTTAATGATTTTAATTTATTTAATTAAAGACTTTACGTATGCAGGAGGGAATCAAGCATTAAATAAAGGATAAGGTAATAAAGGCATGGGATAAGGTAATAATGGGGAGGATAAGGTAATTAATCGAGGATAGGGAGTCAGTGGATGGGGGGAGATATGAAGGGAGGATTTTGGAGGAGGAAGCATTTTGGAGGAGGGCATTGTATTTCTGTTGGATATCTTCTATTTTTGAGGAGTTTTTGGTCTGGGAGTTTTGGTGAACCATTGCAGGGGGCACCGGGTTGCTGGTGGTTTTCAACACAGGGGTCAGGATTCCTTACGGTATCCTGGAGCTAGGGAGCCGGACAGGATGCTCCTAGCTGGCTGGGTGGTTAGTCAGTTTGGGCAGGGTTTGGTCAAAGTAGCAGGCTGGGAAGGGCAGCAGGGAAGACAACTAGACAAGCAAGAGTTTAGCATCGGGAAGAGGTATTTTATTTTTGGATTTGCTGAGTTATGTAATGATTAGGTAATTTATTTTCATGATGTAAACAAATTTAATTTCTGCCACATATTATATGCTTATATGAAGATAAATGAATTATTTACGCACTGAAGGAAATTATATGTTTGAAATTCTATGTTTAATTGTACGAAATTTTTAGGGTTACTTAAATTCAGGTCCCTACATAAGTGCATCAACCATGCACATACCTCAACCTGCAAACCTTCCTTAAATTTAACATCAAGAGACTAGCATTTTCATAAAACTTTACTTTAGTCTCACATGACTAGTTTTGGATTAGTCAACAACCCTACCTTAAATTAATAAAAAATATGTACCTATAATGAGTAAAGATCTTAAAATAGTACACAATGTTCTTCATGGTGTTTAATGAAATTCCTCCAGGTGTCACTACTTGCAACCTCTCATAAAAGGAGTTATAGAAAAAATGGCATACCTTGTTGAATTATGACTTATTATAGAGAGCCAAATTGTAGAGTGTGCCTCACACATAATATTTGTTGTATGGATATGAAAATTTTACAAAGAATACTACATATTTTACTCTAACCAACACATTTTTTCTTACCGAATTTGGATCTATTATGAAGAATTTATGACGTTTTTACCTGAAACACTTATTTTAGAATATTTTGACGACTAGCCACAAACCCTATTTTCCATGGAGTGTAACTCCAAAAATACAAGGACCCACAAGATGAAATTCGTACCACATCTACTTGGATATGTTTTCTCAATGACCTACCAATTTCAGTCTCTGAATCATTCTAGAAAGAACCTTATTGTGAAAAGGGTTAGATGACTTGTAAATAACATACCTTAGAAAGCATCATCAAAAGAATTTATCCTCCCTTGAATTTCGGCCTTCTTTACTTCACTTTCCCTCTAAAATTCAGCTTAGATATCCTTTGGTTACCTCAGTCACCTGCAGATATTCAATATTCTCAAGTGTGATTAAATTGAGAGAGCACTGCCTCTTATTTTTACTCTACAAGTAGCTTCCTTAGAAGCATCTTCTAGGCCACTTTGTACACATATCGACTTTGTCCACATAGTCACCTATGTCCAACCACTTTTCCATGTATCCAATAGCCACTTGACCACTTAACCCATTTTCCTCATTTTAGGGTTTGCGTTCTTATAACCACTTTCCATAATTAGAAAGTTCTCCATTTACTTTATTATTTAAATAATGCTCCTTGACTTTGTCACTTCACTTTGTTATTTAAATAATCCTCTTTGATTTTGTCACTTCACTTTATTATTGAAATAATCCTCTTTGAGTTTGTCACTTCACTTTATTATTTAAATAATACTCTTTGACTTTTTCACTTCACTTTACTATTTAAATAATCCTCTTTGCAAGAACTTTGACTTCTTTGACCTTTTGGGGTTTCAAGCCAATCATATGAGGGTCCTTCAATTTCATAAGGCCATAACTCTCAAACCGTGAGGAGTTATGTGACATTCCACATACCACGTGAAATGCCATGACATGTACTATCCATCTCGAATAGTCTTACCTGCAAATATATCAAACTCATATCATTATACATCAAACAAACTTGGGTTCATTACCCAAACCTTTATGCTACTAGAATTCACTACCATACTTTTTTCAAGGTTTGACATCAATGAAAACCAACCCAATTAATCAATAGGTTAGACATCATCATCATCATCATCATCAATTAAATTAAATTAAATGGATGATTTTTTTTTTTTATATTAAATTAAATTTCTCCTCACAAACGTATTCATAAAAAAGACCCTCTCAATTAGTTCATTTGGGTGGAGATTTCATATGTCAATGCTAAGAACACGTATATACCATTTTTTTTATTTTGCACCTATTAATTCTACCTTTTATACAAAAAAATAATCTAGATAAAAATTGTCCCTATAAAAGATTAGAAAAATATATTTACATTATGAGAAATGAAGGTAGTATTATCCTAATAGGAGATTTTAATTTTATAACTGCAACTAATCGAGATATTATATTAAGAAATGATTCCAATCATAATATTTTGTGGCTAGACAAGCACCTTGTTTTAGTTAATAGGTACAAGAGAAATTTGGAAGACTTGACCAAGAATTTATATGGTACCGAGCTAATCAAGCTCTGCATTTCTCAAGATCTAATCATTTGTAATAGTATAATGAGGTGGAAAAAATATATCCATATGACTTGTATCCATAGGCTAGGTAGTATTTTTGTGGACTATGTGATATCAAATGTCCTTGTTTACAACCAGGTAGTAAATTTTTATCTTTTAATATTAACTCTAAACTTTACCATGTAGAAAAAACCCCTTGAAGATAAGTTTGGTAACCAAAGTCATATAATTCTTAAACAATGATTTAAATATTCTATCATATAAACAATTATTTAAATCTTCTATCATATAAAAAAAATATATTGAAGACATATATCATAATTTTACAACAATCCTCTCTACCTCCATAAATGTTTTATGTATTCAAGTGTTGTGTAAAAAGAAGAATGTAATTCTCAACCCTTGGTATGATAATGAGTGTAAAATTTCTAGAAAATACATTAGGGATGTATGTAATGAGTCTTTGAAATATGATAATATTAATAGATACAAAGCCCTAATTAAAAGAAAAAAAATGCACTACATAAATAGAAAGCAAAAGAATGTTTTGAACCTTTCTAAGCTAGATCAAAAGAAATTTTGGAGGTAAATTTTGACTCATAAAACTAAATAAAATTCTATGACTCTCGTGACATATTGTAATTCCTACCTTAAAAATCTTTACAAATTCCATAGTGTCCTCGACAAAATTCCAAAAGTGTATACAAAAGATGGTGTTTTTTCTATAGAAGACATAAAGTTTGGGGTTAAGCAACTTGCAAATGGGAAATATGAGGACATTGAGGGATATCAATATTAAGTATTAAAAATTGGATGCCCTATTTTGATTCCCCACATACACAAACTCTTCAATTTAGTAGTCAAGAAGGGCTTCCCTAAGCCTTGGACTCAAAGCCTCATTGTACGTATTTTTAAAAGTGGGGATAAAACAGTCCCTCTAATTATAGGACCATTATTATTAGACATATTTTATCTAAGCTATATGGAAGTGTTTTTGAAAACAATATAAGAATATGGATAGAAAGCCATAAAAAAAAGTTAAAGGTCATGTCGATTTTAGAGGTTATCATTCAAATGTGTACCACCTTATCACAGTTAGGATCATTGCATAGGAGATTCAGAACAATTAAACCACTATCATTATTTGTTTAGGACCACTGATGGTTGGTTAGAAGAAATTAACTACAATATAGGAGTCAAGCAAGGTTGTTCCCTATCTGCTACCCTTTTTGTAATTTACATTGACAAGTTAGAAGATTGCTTGGAAGCCCCATGTTGTGTTGGACCAATTATTTCTAATGTAGTAATCATCCTTCTTCTCTATGATAATGATATTGTTCTTATGAAAAGTATCCTTGTGACTTAGTAAGAAACTTAAAATCCCGAACGAATTCTTCTCTAGTACATGTATGACTCTGAACAATGACAAAACGAAGGTTATGGTAATTAAATCCAACAAGATTACATACGATAATTTTGTATATGACAATAATAGCTTGGAGGAAGTATCTTCATACAAGTATCTTGGAATTGATATTCATCAAAATCTAAATTGGAACTATAACATTGAGAAAATGAGAAATGGAGGATAGAAATATTATTATGGGCTTGAAAATAATTTTAAATTAGCATACCTTTGGCTATGGGATAAGAAAAACATCCTCTTTTAGGCTCTTGTAACTCATGTTATCTTGTGTGGGTGTGAAGTTTGGGGATGCAATATCTCTTGAGCATCCTGGAGAAACATATAGTAGATCTAAAAGAATTTTATAACTTATAATATCAAAGGGAAATACATCATATCATATCCTCGTCATTGAAGTGATCATTTACCCCATTGAGAGCAAAACTATGATTAGGTAATTAATGTACATGAACAAGATAAACAACAAGGATAAAAAGAGGACCCCCAAAATTGCTTCAAAATCTAGCCATAATGACCAACGGCTCAAGCGCGGATGGCATAATGATGCCAAGCCTTGGATAAATCATTGGGGAATAAAAGAAGAAGTTATTCTATAGAATATCGATGATATTAAAAATATTGTACAAGCTAAATTTAAGGAGAATCTATGGTGTGATAAAGAATTAGAGGATAAAAAAAATTATGATATTATAAGGAGGTCGTTAACCATAACCTTGAAGATAAATAATATCTCTATATTTTAACTATCGTCAAGAAGAAAATCAATATTTCTAAAATAAGAACTAATTATAATGAGCTACATAGTGAAACTAGGCATTGGAAAATCTCCAAAACACCATGGAATGAAAGAATGTGTCTCCTTTGTGACATCAACAGGGTTGAAGATGAAAATCAATTTCTCTTATAATTCCCTATATATACCCAAATTAGATCCTATTTTTCACAAAACGGTCCTTCCTAACCTTCTTAGTCATAAAAACATTAGTGATATTGGAACATTTATTTTAATGTTTTTCAATCATTGATAACATTTTAAAGAAATCCAAGTAATCTTTTGCTTCTCTTAAGGTCTGATAGACCAATTTTAGTCTCAAGGGAGGTTAACCATCATCATCATGATCAATTAAATTAAATTAAATAGATGATTATTTTTTTTTATATTAAATTAAATTTGTCTTCACATTCGTCTTCATAAAAAAGACCATGTCAATCAGTTCATTTGGGTTGATATTTCATATGTTAGTGCTAAGAAGATGTATATAGAAATTTGTTATTTTGGACCTATTAATTCTACCTTTTATACAAAAAACAATCTAGATAAAAATTGTCCATATAAAATCTTAGAAAAATATATTTACATTATGAGAAATGAAGGTATTATGATACTAATAGGAGACATTAATTCTATAACTGTAACTACTCAAGCTATTATCTTAAGAAACGATTCCAATCCTAATATTTTTTGGCTAGAAGAAGACGTTGTTTTAGTTAATACAAACAAGTGAAATTCGGATAAATTGACCAAGAATTTATATGGTATTGAGCTAATCAAGCTTTGAATTTCTTAAGATATAATCATTTGTAATAGTCTAATGAGGTGGAAAAAATATAAGCATATATCCATGGGATAGGTAGTATTGTTGTGGACTATGTGATATCGTATATCCTTGTTTACAACCAAATAGTAAATTCTTACCGTTTAACCCTAACTGTAAACTTTACCATGCAACAAAAGCCCCTTGAAGATAAGTTTTGTAACCAGAGGCATATACTTTTTGACAAAAATAAACCTAATCACTTTTTAAAGTAATTAAATAATGATTTAAATATTCTATCATATAAAAATAATATTGAAGACATATATCATAATTTTACAACAATCCTCTCTACCTCCATAATTTTTTTATCTATTGAACTGTTGTGTAAAAACAAGAATATAATTCTCAACCCTTGGTATGATAACAAGTGTTAAATTGCTATAAAATCCATTAGGTATGTATTTAATGAGTCTTTGAAATATGATAATATTAATAGATACACAACCCTAATTAAAAGAAAAATAATGCACTACATAAATAGAAAGAAAGAGAATCTTTTGCACATTTCTATGCTAGATCAAAAGAATTTTTGGAGGTAAATATTGACTCGTAAAACTAAAGAAAATTCTATGATTCCCTTGACATATTGTAATTCCTACCTTAAAAGTATTTACAAATCCCATAGTGTCCTCGACAAAATTCCAAAAGTGTATACAAAAAATTATGTTTTTTCTATGGAGGACATAAAGTTTTGGGTTAAGCGACTTACAAATGGGAAATATAAGGACATTGAGGCTACCAACATGAAATATTAAAAATTTGAGGCCCTTTTTTGATCCCCCACATACACAAGCTCTTCAATTTAGCAGTCAAGAAGGGCTTCCCTAAGCCTTGGAATCAAAGCCTCATTGTACCTATTTTTAAAAGTGGGGATAAAAACAATCCCTCTAATTATAGGACCATTATTATTAGACATATTTTGTCGAAGCTATGTGAAAGTGTTTTGGAAAGGAAGATAAGCATATGGATATAAAGTCACAGAAAAAGAGCTAAAGGTTAGATCGGTTTTAGAGGTTATCATTCAATTGTGTACCACTTTTTCACGCTTATGATCATTTCATAGGAGCTTCGCAACAACAAAACCAATATCCTTTGTTGTTTCATTGACATTAGGAGATATTTTGAGTTAAGCAAGGTTTTACCCTTTCCCCTGTCCCTTTTTCATTTATATTGACAAATTAGAAGATTGTTTGGAAGCCACAAGTTGTGTTGGACCAATTATTTCTAATGTAGTAATCATCCTTCTTCTCTATGATGATGATATTTTTATTATCAAAAGTTTCCTTGTGACTTACTAAGAAACTTAGAATCGCGAAGAACTTCTTCTCCAGTACATGTATGACTGTGAACAATGACAAAACGAAGGTTATGATCATTAAATCCAACAATATTAACTACAATAATTTTGCATATGACAATAATATATTGGACAAACTGTCTTCATACAAGTATCTTGGAATTGATATTCATCAAAAGCTCAATTGTATTTATAGCATTGAGAAAAGGATAAATGGATGGTAGAAAGATTATTATGGGCTTCAAAATAATTGTAAATTAGCATACCTTTGGATATGGGATAAGAAAGAAATCCTCTTTGAGACTCTTGTCACTCATGTTATCTTGTGTGGATGTGAAGTTTGGGGATGGAATATCTCTCAAAAATCCTGGAGAAAGATAGAGTAGATCCAAAATAATTGTATAACTTATAATGTAAAAGTTAAGGGAAATACACTATATCATATCCTCCTCATTGAAGTGATCGTTTTCCCCATTGAAAGAACAACTATGATTAGGTACTTAATGTACAAGAACAAGATAAAGATCATGGATAACAAGAGGATCCCCAAAATTGTTTCAGAATCTAGCCAAAATGACCAACAGCTCAAGCGAGGATGGCATAATGATGCGAAGTCTTGGATAATCATTGGGCAATAAAAGAAGAATTTATTCTACAAAATATCGATGATATTAAAAATATTGTACAAGGCAAATTTAAGGAGAATTAATGGTGATAAACAATTAGAGGATTAAAAAAAATTATGATGTTATAAGGAGGTGGTTAACCCTAACCTTGAAGATCAATAGTATCTCTCTATTTTGACTAGCGTAAAGAAGAGAATCGCTATGTCTAAAATAATATCTAATTATCATGAAATGCATAGTGAAACTGGGTGTTGGACAATCTCCAAAACACCACGGTAAGAAAGAATGTGTCACCTTTGTGACATCAAGAGGGTTGAAGATGAAAAACAATTTCTCCTAAAATGTCATGCATATACCCAAATTATATCTTATTTGTTACAATACGGTTCTTCCTAACCTTCTAAGTCACCAAAACATTAGTGATCTTGAAACACTTCTCTTAATGGTTTTCAAGCATTGATAACATTTTAAAGAAATTCAAGTAATCTTTTGTTTTTCTTAAACCAATTTTGGTTTCAATGGCTACTAACCATCATCATCATTATCAATTAAATTAAATTAAATAGATGATTTTTTTATACTAAATTAAATTTAATGTATGATTAAGTTTTTTATATTAGATAATAATTGAGCTTGTTCTTTTATAATTTATATTTATTTAAAATTTATAACGTTTTTCTTTTAAAACTAATAGTATATGAGTTACACACCATCTATTATGTAATAATAATAATAATAAATTATGTAAATATTTTCTTAAATACAAATTAAATAATCATTTCAAGATTATTATATTGAATATATTGATTTTATCCATAAGTATATTGAAACACTAAATTAATATATGTGATGTGATGTTTTAGAAGAAAAACTTACAATAATGGAGAATTAGTTGCTTTGAGGGTGATTAGTTTCCAACCGTCTCACAGTTTCAAAACTGTTCCTAAACTATATGGCATCGTATATATACATTGTAAATCTCATTAATAATTTGAACGAAGTGTAACATTGCTTCCCCGTCTCCAAATGTTCTTAGTCGGTTTTGTTCTCTCCAGTTTTGAAGTTGTTATAAGAGCCCTGAAATACGAGAAACCGCGCCAGAGGAGAGATCACGTATGAGGAGGATTTGAGCCATCACATTGGAGGAGAGAGTCTGTGCTGGAGAAGAGAGTCTGCGTGGAGCACGATTAGGCCCTTTATCGATCTGCATGAGAATAGAGTCTGCGTGGAGAGTGTATGAACTTGTCGTTGCGCATCCCTTGAGTCACTCTCTATTGTTTGAGCGTGGAGAGGCTACATGCTACCATCTACGTGGAGCAATATCATGAAGAGGTGGATCGCTTGTTGGTGAAGGGGAGGGTTGAACGGATCGTTTTCGTTCCTCCTCGTTTTAGTTCCCTGCTAGTTTGTGCGTGAAGGGTCTCATTGCAAGGGAGATTGTTGTGGAGTAGCAAAGGGACAGCCAGTGGGGAGGTCGCCAACGATTTTTATTTCCTGGCTGGTGCATTGCCTTTGTGAAAGGGCAATTTGCGTGAGAGATCTGCATACACAAGCGCACGAAGAAGAGAGAATCTGAGTTGAAGGGATATCGTTGTTTGCTAAAGCTATTTGCATAATTTCTATATCCGTGCATACACTTCAAGTCCACACCTCTTCATAAATCATAAGATCTGTGTAGATTTGATAGTTGGGGAATCCACTCATAGAAACCTACTTCAACGAAGTCAATAAATTGGATGGCTCGAATTTCATCAATTGGAAATTCAAGATGCAAACCTTGATGGAAGGTTATGGTGTATGGACAATCTTTAAAGGATATGAAACATGACGTGATGCGACTGCAGGTGTGACAACGGAAAAAATCCTATATTGGGATAAGGGAGAGAAAAAATCTAAGGTATTGTTGAGAATGTCTATTAAAGATAGCATAATTTTGCATATTAGAGATGCTAAGATTTCTAGTGAAACTTGGCAAGCACTTAAAGATCTGTATCAAACTAATAATACAAATCACATTCTTTTCCTAAAGAGTAAGTTGCTAAGTATTAAAATGGATATAAATGAGTATGTTAGTACTTTTATTGGGTGAGTTAAAGAAGTGAAAGATAAATTGGGAGATATAGGAGAAAAAAGTATAGCACTGATTTTGTCACAATTTCCCTAAATGGAATGTTAGAGGAATATCAAATGTTTATAACAAGCTTTACAGCGAGGGATAAAGCTCCTACTTTTGAGTAACTGACAAGCATATTGTTGCAAGAGGAAGAGAGGCGCATGAATTTGAAGCCTCGGAATTCAGACTTAGCACTATGGACATAGAAGAGATTCCATAAAGGGAAACCATGAGAAGGAGCCAAAGGAGGAAGTTCATTTCAGAGGAAGTCAAAGCCAAATCAAGGTATGGCATCGAATAGAAATGAACCTAAGTGATTCTATTGTGGTAGGACTGGGCATCTTTCCTTAGAATGTTAAAAAAAGAAAAACAATGATGATGCTAGGCATAAAAATATAAAACATTCAGGACACTTTGCAGATTAAACCTCGAATATTGATCCAAAATATCTCAAATTGTTTGTGTCTAATGTTGCATTGTCTGTTGAAACTGGTGATGTTCATGCATGGTTTGTTGATTATGGTGCTTCAATTCACATTAAATGTAATAAGAATTGGTATATAAACTTTAAAGAAACACATAATGGTTCCCATATTTATCTTGGAGATGATCATTCTTATCAAATCAAGGGATATGGAGATATTCTAGTAACACTTATGAATGGTACTATCAGACACATTCTCAATGTTGTGTATGTTGGATCATGTTGTCATTGATGCCAATGGTTTGATTGATTGATGTCATTGATTGATGTGAAGTGATTGATTGATGTCAAAGGATTGATTGATTGATGATTGATGTAATATAATATGTATTGTCCTTGATGAGAATGCATAGATGAAGATGGATCAATGAGTTGTCATTGATACATGATGAAGATGGATCAATGTGGTTCCATTGGTATATGATGCATTGTTGTAAAAATGTATAGATGAATCATTATTGTCTTATCATGATTGATAAGGTGTAGAAATGGATGAACTCCAAAGTGGTCCCCTTATGGTGAAAGCCCTCGCGGGAAGACGCTTCACGGATTGAGTTATCCTAGAAGAATGGTTGGAGGACCCATGCTTGTATGAGGAATAACGAGATGAAGATCAAGGAAATTGTTGGTGAAACTATCCTAGATGGATAGTTCTTATCATGCCATTTCTGGTGGTATGTGGAATGTCAC
>ML779436.1:347696-377432 GCA_009831015.1 Picea engelmannii | reverse complement strand
ATGCACTTGTTTATGGTACAGGTTGATTACAGGTTGGTGCATGGTTGATGCACTTGTTTATGGTACAGGTTGATGCATGGTAGATGCATGGTTTAGATTTATTGGTACAAGTTTACAATGGTATATCTCACAGTGATAGTGTGACAGTGGTTCCATCATTCTACTTCTACTTCAGGGTGGCAGGATGGGGCAAGGACAGGTGGTTGTAACCACCTTCCGGTTGTATCCGGAGAACATAGGGGGTTGTAGCCTCCTTATGGTTGTAGCCAGAGAATTGGGGAGTTGGAGCTTCCCTCAGGTTGTAGCCTGAGAAACTAGGGGGTTGGAGCCTCCTTCCAGTTGCAGCTCGAAAACAAAGGAAGTTGGTGCTTCCAATGAATGTAATTCTTTAAGACATATAAGAAAAAGAATTCCATGGTTTTATCCCGATTTGGGTTTCCATGTAAAACAATGGTGTACTGTGTATGTGTATAATTGTTCATTTGTTCATTGCTTATTTACTCTGCAGTTATTGGATAATAATGCTTCATTGATATAACACTTGGATTATATGGTTAAATTTCTCTATTACTGTTTCACCCCCCCTCTCAGTAATCCAACAGTGTATGTCCCCGAGATAAAGAAAAACTTGATTTTTTGTGTCCACCATTACATATCAGAATTTGAAGGTAAAAGTATTATAGACACATTGTACAGTGAAGGACTTGGTGGATCATTATAGTATTGTTTCTTCAGGTGTCAAAGTTGGAGGCCTATAAAATCTTGATGCTGCGAACAAGAATAATCAAGCTTTAACTTATGTGACTATGCCTATAGAAACTCTTTGGCACCAAAGTTATGGTCCCATTAATTATCATGATTTGTTGTTATTACAAAAACAAACTATGGTTGAAGGACTCCCTATGTTGAATAATGAGTATGATTCTTGTGAAGGTTGTGCATTAGGAAAGATGCACAGAGATGAATTCCCCTATAATCATGATAGGAGAAAAATATATCTATTAAAACTTGTACACACTCATGTTTGTGGACCAATTCAGACAAGGTCACTAGGAGGTGCTTATTATTTATTATTGTTTATTTATGACTGCACAAGATACACATGGGTTTATTTCCTTAGGAAAAAGAGTGATGTTTTTTAATACTTCAAGGAATTTAAAAACATGGTGGAGAAGCAAACAGGGAAACACATCAAAATCCTTTGCTCAGATCAAGGGGGAGAATATAGATTGGGGAACTTCATCAAGTATTTCAAAGATCATGGAATAGTACAACAATTTACAACACCCCACACTCCACAACAAAACGGAGTTGGAAAAGGGAAAAATAGAACTCTGGTGGAGTGTGCACTAAGTATGATGAAAGGTAAGAATCTATCAAATGATTTTTGGGTTGAGGCCATTAGCATTGTTGTTTACTTAAAGAAGAGAATTCCAATATGGTGTCTTGATCATAAAACTCCTTTCGAATCCTTGTATGATTCTAAACTAGCAGTTAATAATTTCAGGATATTTGGGTGTAAGGATTTTTCACATATTCCAAAGGAGAATAGGAAGAAGCTTGATGTTAAAGCTATAAAATATATTTTTATAGGATATTGTTCAGAATTTAAAGCATATAATCTTTTCTATCCATCTACTCACAAACAATTTGCAAGTAGAGATGTAATTTTCCATGACCAGGGAGAAAGAAATGATGAAGTCAATAGTCATGAAGGATGGTGTGTACTTATTGAAGATGAGGAAGTCAAAAAGAGAAGAAGGAACAGGAAAAGTCACCCAGTGACATGGATACATCTAGAAGTGAAGAAGAATATTCACAAAAGAGAGAAGAAGTCACCAACCAATTGAAAAGATATTCATGACAGGTTCGCCCACCTAAAAAATATAAATATTATTCCCTAATGAGTAATATTTCAAATGTCATAGAACCAATGATTTTTAATGAAGCTATTGAACATGAAGAATGGACAAAAGCAATGGAGGAAGAATATGACTCTATAATGAAAAAAAAAAACTTGGGAATTGACTGAATTGCCTAAAGATAAAAAGCCCATAGGATATAAATGGATATAGAAACCTAAATTCAAAGAAGATGGTAGTATAGATATATATAAAGCTATATTGGTGGTGAAAGGGTATTCACAAAAAGAGGGCACTGATTATGCAGAAATATTTCACCAGTATCTAAATTAAACACTATAAGAATGTTAATTGCATAAAATACACAAGTATACTTCATTATGGAGTTAAGCTACAAAATATTTGCTCAGATTAGAAAACTAACATCACCACTATGTTCGTGGCATCGAACTACCTAAAAAAGACTGCCTCCATGCCTCGATGCGAGTTTGGCACTTTCAGGCCTAAGTGTCACCCCTACCTCGTTTTCCTTGTTTGCCTTTGCAAATGAATGACTGGAAAAATATCAAAATGTGTGCCCTATCTCCAAATCTGTGCTTTGGTCTCCCTCTATCCCCGTACACTGGTTGAGGTCCCTTATTATATAGAATCTGGGCGGTTATGCATTGATGGGTCCGTTGGGCATAGTCGTTAGCAAAGATATACTTAGGTTTTTGGTTAGGTGAAGGTCTCAGGGACGAATCCCACGGGCCTCCCCTTTTTTCTCCTTGTTACAATGGTTCTAGCATGATATGCTAAATTTGGTGGGGCAATTGGCAGAGATTCTGCTAAACTGGAGAAGTAGCCGCCAGGTTTGGCAAACTTTTTTTTAATATATATATATATATATATATATTTGAATTTTTCAGTTGTTGGACATCATTGGGAATTTTCCCACTACCACATGGGAGCCCATGACTGGGCTACGTGGAAGCCAATCATTGGCCCACATTACCTCATTGCATGGTCATCCTACCACAACACCTTGCTTCTACATCACCTTGCCACGTGTGATACAGACTGTCACATGGTAACTTTTCATTGGTCCACAAGTCAGCCCAAAAAGTCCTAAAATGAGTGACATGTGGAAGCCTCTCGTGTTGCAACATCATCATCATCATGTCAACATGAAACATGTCTCCCTCTATTCTTGCCACATATGTTGTGTGGACGATGATGTGATGATGTTGACGTCAACAGTATGGATGATGACTCATCCCTGTTGACTGGGCTAGGTTGAAAAACACTTTGACCATGAATATCTTTCGGTCCATAAATCTGTTTGACGAGTCATTTATTCCATTATAAATCTTTCACCCCACTCTTTGTGATAATTATATTTTGGGAACTTTGAATTTTTTCTCTTTGCTCACTTTGCTGAGGCCATTCTGAGCATTCTGAGTTGCCTCTACAAGTTATGAGTTGTTCTTATTCTTATATGGATCCTTTTTGGATCATGCCTTCCCACTGAGTTCTTTTTAAACCACTAAAATATTTCATCAATCAACTAGTAAGTGAGGGAAGAGTCCCCTCACTTTTTCCTTCTCAATCCACTTTGCCTTACTTGGATGTGTTCCCTTTAAGCCTACTCGAAGATAATCAACATCACCCCTACATGAAGTCCTCATCCTTCTGTCCAAGATGATATCTTCCTGTAATTCATCTAAGTACTCAGGTGAAAACACATCAACTGAAGGTATTGAAACTTCCTCATCCTGATCCATGATCATGGGAGGATAAAACATTTTCAAGTTCTCTACGTTCACAATGGAGTAAATCTACATATAAGGTGGAATATATAAATGAAAAGAATTAGTGTCTCTTTTCTCCAAGATAGTGAAGGGTCCCTAACAGATAGGCTTGAGTTTCTTTCCTTCACCCTTCAATCTCTCCTTCCTGATGTCAAGCCATACCCGGTCTCAACCTGGAACTGATGATCAACCTAGTGCTTGTCATGTCAAGCTTTATACTGTGCTTGACTCTTCTCCAATTGTTCTATGACTTCCTGGTGTATCTATTGGATCCTCTCGATGAACTTGTTGTCTTTGTCTTCTATTCATTCTTCATTCACATCGACATCTCTCCCATAAATCAAGTCCAAAGGAACCTTGGGTAGGTACCCAAAACATGTCTCAAAAGGTGAAATATGAGTGGATTAATGTAAATATCGGTTATAAACATGTTTTACATAGGGTATTCGTTCATCCCATAACTTAGGATGCTTGTTGCAGTAGCCTTGAAGAAAAATTTCCACTGTTATGTTTACCACCACTATTTGTCCATCAATCTATGGATGGAAAGCAGTGCACCTCTTCAATTTGGTATCCATCATTCTCCACAAGCTAGTCCAAAAATTTCCAAGGAATGAGTATCTTGATCTGAGACAATGGACAGGGGTAACCCAAAGTGAATCCTAACATATTGAAAGAAGAGATTAGAAGTATTCTCAATAGTGATCTTCTTTTTACATGGCATCAAGATACAGATCTTGCTGAACCTATCCACTATGGCATAAAAATAATCATGACCCTCTTTGGTCATTGGTAAACCACCTATAAAATCCATGGAAATTATTTCCCATGGATGGGATGGAACAGGAAGTGGTGAGTATAGCCCCAGTTTTCTATTATTAGGATTACAAGTAGAAAACATCACACACCCCTTTACATATTCAGTTACAATTTATTTCATTTGAGGCCAATAACAAAACCTCTGCAAGCGAACCATATTTTTTCCTACCTGAAAATATCGAGACGCAAGAGAAGTGTGAGTTTCTCATATTACATGGACACATTCACTTGTAGGAATGCATATCTTTCCAAGATGATAGAGTAATTTTCAATATAGACAATAGTTATCTACACGTGCACCATGGGTTAGATTCTCATATACTTATTTAAAATCATCATCGATGGCATATTTTTCTACATAGCTATCATGAGATAAATACGTTTTCTTCAAACAAATAGAAGAAACAATAGGAGGTATAGAAATCATATCATATACCTTGTTACTTGTACCCTTTTTGTACTTGATTACCAAATGAAATTGTTGTAGAAAACGCATCCATCTATAGTGTCGATATTGTTGCAGTTTGGTCCATTCTTGAAGATACTATAAGGGTACCTGATATGTATGTATAATTGTTTCCTTCCTTAATGAGTAGTGCTTCCATTTCTTTATGCTTTGAACTAATTCATACAACTCTTTATCATACGTAGGATAGTTAACAACAACTTGGTTAAAATTTTTAGAGTGGTAACAGATATGCTTACGATATTCCATCAATACTAGACCCATGGCATATCTACTAGCATTTGTCTCAATCTCAAAATGTTGTTGAAGATTCGACAGTGCTAATACTGGTGCAGTACTCATCTTTTCCTTCAAAGTGTCGAAATATTTTTGTTGCTTTCCTTCCCACTAAAACGTGTTCTTCACATTGGTTAAGCTATGAAAAGGAGATGTTGTAAAGGATAAGATGGGAATGAATCCCCTCCAATACTAGACTGCACCTAAGAAGCTTCAGACTTCGGTTACACTCTTTGGCTAGGGCCATTTTATAGTTACTTCAATTTTTTAAGGATCAATCTTCAATTATCCTCCTCCCATGATATGACCTATGTATACAAGTGGAGTCTTTCAAAATTCGCATTTAGACATTTTCACATACAACTTTTTCCTTTGCAAAGTATCCAGTACTTGTTTTACATGCCTTGCATGTTTATCCCAAGTCCCGCTAAAAACAAGAATGTCGTCTAAATACACAATAACAAAGTCATCTAGGATAGGCTTGAATACCTCATTCATCACACACATGAAAGTTTTCAGAGCATTATAAAACCCAAATGACATAACTAACCACTCAAACAATCCATGTTTGGTTTTAAAGGAAGTCTTCCATGCATCCTGTTCTTCAACCCTGATTTGATGATATCCACTGCGCAAATCCAACTTAGTGAAATAAACAACATTCTTCAATTGATCAAGTAAATCATCTATTCAGGGAAGAGGGTATCAATTTTTCACCATGAGTTTATTTAAATCCTGGTAATCGACACACATTCACCATGTACCATCTTTCTTTGGCACCATCGTGATCAAAGAACCACAAGGAGATGAATTGGGCCTGATGACCCCTTGATCCAATAATCCATGTGCATACTTCTTGATCTCTCTCATCTCCACAATTGACATCATGTACATGCCCACATTAGGAAGAGGAGAATCATGTTAAAGATGCATCTCATGTTGGATTTCCCTCTTAGAAGGTAATACATCTCATTCCTGGAAAATATCATCATACTTAGAAACAATATCAATTAATTCCTTTTATGAGATAGTTCACACCCTTGGAAAGCGTCGGATGTATCGACATATTTCTCTTTGACAACCATGAGTACATATATCTTACTAGTGGTTATGAGTACACTAACAAGTGTTGTATTTACCCTCATGATGTGAGCTCTAACCATATATTCCACTCCCACGTTAGTAAGGTGGTATTTTTTCTCATGACAAAATAATACTTCTTTCTATCATTAATATAAGGACTCCCCAACACTATGCCACATATATCAAGTGGTACAACATCCAAATCCACTTCATCAATCAACTTTGAAGCAATAGAAAATATGATCCTACATTCTTTGGTGATATTAAGTTTTGATTTATCACATACCCAACCAAGAGGAAAAGGCTTCAGATGTGATTTCATTTCAAGAACCATGTCCTTAAGAAGTGCTTCAGATATTAAGTTTACTTTGGAACCCAAATCAAATATTGTATTTATCTTAGTATGTTTTGATACAACTCGTATATGAAATAACCCATTCTTCTTTCGTTCATCAACATGAGATTCATCATTGGAACTTGAACTAGCATGAAGAGAATCTTTACCTTGTACTCCAACCGCTATGATCGTTCCATCATCTCCTAAATCAAAACCAAGATCTTGTTGCAACTATAGAAACGGTCTTTGTCTTCCCCTTTCCACTTAACTATTTTGATTTCTTTTCTGGATGCAGTTTCCAAGAGTGTTCTTCATCGTGACTGCTCTTATTGCAATGAGTGAAAGATGGTTTTCCTCCTTCTCACATTACTGTAACGCTATTATTTTCCTTCCTTTTGAACTTATTGAAAGTATTTTGTGGGAATTTGGAAGGTTTCTTCGTGGGATTTTCTTGAACATCTGCCCCCCTGTTTTCAATGTGAGTCGGTTGCACACAAACTTCGTCAAGACTAGTGGGGTTAAACAAGAGCAAAGTATGATGAATATAGCTGTGAAGTGCACCAATATACTTTATTAAAGTTTCATAAGAATCTAAAGGAATGTTCAATGAGAGAGATTTCTTCCTAAGTTCTTATGTGAAACTTTGTATAGCTTGACCTTTACTCTACCTCAAAGTTTTCCATTCCATCATTGCTTTATGTAAATACTCTAATGGATAGAATTGCTTCCTTATCTCTATTTTAAAATCCGACTATGAGGAAATAATATTACCATACTTACTTATATCATGTAGTTTTCTCTCCCACCTTACGAGAGAGGTTCCTTCCAAGAGAAGAGAATCCAATTTCACTTTAACTTCCTCTTCATCAATATGTTGAACACGACAATATACTTCAACCCGTTAGATCCAATTTTCTAGTTTTTTAGGATTAACATCTCCATTAAACATAGGTAAAGAAAACTTTACATCAATCTTTAATAATGGTTTCTTAAAAGAGGTTTTATGGCTAGAATGATGAGAATGATGAGAATTCTTAGAGGAAGAATAACTAGAACTTGAAGGCAGAGATGGAGGCTCGGGAGGGTCTCCTCTAGCCCCTTGGTTTACCGAAGAATCATCATTGGTTGGTGCTTCCTTTTTCTTCCCTTTCTTCTTCATCCTCCTTTCATAATCTCCATACATTTTCTCGACCATGTTTGACATGCGATAGAAGACCATGTGAAATTTTTTCTCATGTTCATCACGCTTGTCCTCTTCTACCATCTTCTTCTTTCAGGATGTAGGACCAACTTCGGGATTAAAAGTCTTAATATTTCCTTCACCATGCTTAGCCCTAGTAAGCATTCATACTCAACAATTCACATCAAAGGCGACTGCTCTAATACCAACATGATTTGGGATACTTTCGTTAGGTGACTTATTAAAGAATTGTATTATATGAGCATAAACTAAAGTACACCATAAAGAAGGAAAAAATCAAAAGGAGAGATACATAAGCATGAAATATGAACACAAAAAATTGATAATGGAGTTCGTCCCCGATGGACTATGTCTCAAGGTCTTTCTCTCAAATGGGTAGGCCTTTTTATTAACTCCACAAAATAATTCAACAAAATACATAAGTATACCTCATTCTGGAGTTAAGATACAAAAGATTTGCTTAGATAAAAAAAATAACATCATTGTTGTGTTTGTGATGTCGAATTACCTAAAAATTATTGTCTCCATGCCTCAATCTGAGTGTGGCACTTTCAAGCCCAAGAGACACCCCTGCCTTGGTTTTCGTTCCTACCTTTGCAAATGAATGACTAGAAAAATCTTGAAATGTGTGCCCTATCTCAAAATCCATGCCTTGGTACCCCCTGTCCTCCCTACCCCCAACTGTGGTTCTTAAGATGGTATCCCATAACCTAAGAGGATCCATCCAGTTAAGGTTCCTTTTAGTTGCGAGAACGTTGCATTATATATGAGATTGTCCAGAGTGTCCGAAGAACGCTTTCACGGAGGGGACAGATAGGGATACAAATAAGATAAACTATCACGAGGCACTTGCTTTCACCACTGCTTTCACCCTGATGGGAATGAGAACCCAACAATTGACTGAAGGGTGGGGAATTGAGCCTCGACATGCTTCGTCACGATATGATTCTCCTCTTCTTTCTCCCTCACGATTCCAAGAATGATAGAATGTAATTGGATTATGGTTTGAATGCTTATATGAATCTGTCTTTGCCTCATGCAAACCTTTATTCGTTAGCTCTGGGTTTTTATATTGGAGGAGGCCCCTGTTTATACAAAATCTAGGCAGTTGTGCATTGATGGGTCCATTGGGCATAGTGGTTAGTGGAGCTATACTTAGGTTGTTGGTTAGGAAGAAGTCTTGGGGTCAAATCACAGAGGCCTCCCCTTTTTTATCCTTATTACAATGGTTTTGGCATGCTCTGCTAAATATGGCTGGATAATTGGAGGATATTTTACAAAACTGGCAGAACAACCGCCAAGTTTGGCGAACTTTGTTTAATATATATATATGAATTTTTCATTTGTCAGGCATCATTGCGCATTTTCCCACTTCCATGTGGCAGTTAATCATTGGCCCACGTCACCTCATTTCACAGTCAACCTACCACGCCACCTTCCTGCTAGGTCACCCTGCCATGTGGCAACTGTTGGCACAAGGGCAGACCCAGGGTTCAGCTCCAAGAGCGCACCAACAAGCCCTAGCTACTGGCACTTTTGGCAACACTTGTGAAGCAGATGTAGTCTCACTTGAAGCAGCTATGAGGGGGTTGCAGGAAAAAGATGTCTACAACCAGGGGAATATCAAGTGGTTCTTATTACAACAGCAACATAATATGCATCTACCATTCAACTAGCTAGATCTATCATTCACAGCTATAAATCTGATCTAATACAATAATGCAAGTAACAATATAACAACGACAGAGCTCAAAGCATCGATCACACACACAACAACAAATGTACGTGGTTCACCCTCTCTCTAGGGGTACATCCACATAACTGTTCTTATGATATATTAATATAAAGTTTACAGTTCTTATCTTCTCTCTTGGCTAGCAGATCCTCTCTCTCCATCTCTCTTTCTCTGTCCCTTCCCGTGCACCCAGATGTAGGACTTGATCTTCACACCTAGCTGAAGATCTTACAATACAAGAAGGCTCTCTCTCTTAGCACTTCTCTCACCCATAATACAATATTCTCCCAATGAAAAATAATCAATTACAAGGCTCAGCTAGAGTACCGACTCGACCTAGGTCCTCTCGACCTCTATTTATACATTACAACCCCTCACTGATAGCCTTAGATCAAAACCTAGGTGTCAAAACCCTAATTACAAAAACCCTAGGTGTCTACAACCCTAGGTCAACTTGACCCATTTTTTCCAGGCTTCGTTAGCCTGTCTTTCCTCCTTCATCTCGTAGTGCTCCAAGGCATCTAATGCGAGATTTTTCCACTTCCTAAGTCATCCTCGATCCATCTTCCTTGTTGATCTGTCATCCTCGATCTCCTCATCCAACGACTTGCTTTTCTGCACTTCACTCCATATTTTCTTTTCTTTTTCTCAGTTTGACCCAGTGATAGTCATTGTGTCTCCCGCGAAGCTCTCCTTTTACCTTTTCTTCCTCATTCTTCACTTCCTTCCATAACCAAGGGCCAACAGACCCCCAAAACTCACCTATGACTCATCCCAAGGCACTTTAGATATGATCCTCTTGTTTTACTTCTACTTTCGACTCTGCAGTGCAGCCCTTGCTTTTTTCTTTATGCCTCCTTTCCATCATTATGTAGACTGTCTTTTCTATGTCTAGTACCTAGTTTCAACTGTACCTAGTACCTGGACCCTTCTCTTCTTGATTCTACTGAGAGTTGCGAGGAAGTTGGTTGTCATAGTACAACTTCAGCCGACTCCCATTCACCAAGCCTTCCTTCCAGTCTCTTTTCAATGTCTTCAGCTGCGTAGCTCCTCCTTTTGTAACATAGGCAATCTCATATGGTCCGATCCAATGCATTCTGAACTTCCCATGGTGTTTGATAAAGTTACTGTCATATACCGGTACTAAATCACCTTGCCTAAATATCTTCTTCTTGATGTATCTATCATTATAGGCCTTTTCTCATTCCTTCTAAATTTGTTGATGGAAGCCTGCAATGAATCTGTCTTCTTCTAGTTCGACCAATTGTGCTAGCCTCTCATGAATAGTGCCAGTATCATCCATGTCTGTAAATGTAGCAATACTTAATCTTGGTACCAATTACTCCATTAGGACAACATCTTCAAGACTATAAACCAACTTGAAAGGGGCCTGCATTGTTAATTTCTTGCAAGTGGTTCTATAAGCCCAGAGTACTACTAGTACTCTTAAATCCCAGTCATCCCTATTCACACTACAAATATTTGTCAATGTTATCTCCAAGATCCTGTTGAATGCTTCAACCGTTCCATTTTCTTGTGGATGGTAAGGTGTACTTTTCTGATGGTGGACTGCAAATTCTTCAATGGGGGCTTCAACTGTCTTATTGATGAAGTGTGTACCTTGATCACTCATAAGGACCTTAGGACATCCAAACCTGGTTATTATGTCATCAAATATAAAATACACAGTTGTAGCTGCACTACAGTCCTTGACTTCTCTTTCTTCAACCCATCTAGTCAGGTATTCCATCGCAGTGATAATATACCTTGCTCCTGTGTGCTTTCCTAGTGGGTTTATAGGTCCCACGAATTCAATGGCCCATTTGTCAAATGCATGTAGGGTCATCTACGGTACTAATGGAATATCATCTCTTTGGGATGGTGTTCCAACTCCCTGGCATATATCGCATGCTCTGGTATATTCTTTAGCATCTTTGTGTAACGTAGGCCACCAAAGGCCAACTCGCAGAACCTTATGGGTGGTTGCTTTTCCTACGTAATGTCCTCCTCCAATGCCTTCATGATCTTCTTCGAGGATCATAGGGCATTCTACCTCCATCACACATCTTCTTAGGATCTCATCAGGTCCCATTTTATATAGCTAACCAACTATCAGTGAAAAATATGCAGCATGCACCACTAGTTGTTTCTTCTAAGGAATTGTGTACTCGCCTGGAGCCATTCCTGTTGACAGGAACTGGACTGTGTCTTCGAAGTGGTCATCAATATTTCTAATGGTGAGAAGTTGTGCATCCAGTAGTGTATCCTCCAAACTAGTAGGTTCTTCGCCATGCTCGAACCTCGATAGGTGGTCTGGACCCTTATTCATTCTTCCTGGCTTAACTATGATCTCAAAATCATATTCTTGAAACAAGAGAAGCCATTTGCATATTCCCCCCCCCAACACTCGCTTGTTGACTAGGTACTTCAACACGGAGTGATCAGTAAACATTTTAAAGTGTCCTCCCAACAAGTAGTGGAGGAATTTCTACAATGCATACACCATGGCTAGTCCCTCTCTCTCTATAGTAGTGTAATTGATTTCAATTGTGGATAGCTTTCTGCTGGAAAATGCTAATGGATGATCAATGTCCCCTTCTCTAAGTTGTGCCAGTACTTCTCCTAATGCAATAGAATATGCATCAACATGCACATGAAATTCCCTTCTCCAGTTGGGAAAGACTAGAATAGGCATAGTGACCATCTTTTGTTTCAATGTGTCGAAGATTTGTTGGCATTCATCTATCCAACCAAACTGATAGTCTTTCTTTAATAACTTCTCCATTGGCGCAATAATCTGAGCATATCCTTTGATAAATTTCATGTAATAGCTAGTATGACCTAGCGCAGTGCACAGTTATTTGACTGATGTAGGTGGTGGTAAATCAACTATAATTGCAATTTTGGATGGATCCACCAATAATCCTTGCTTGCATACAATATGACCTAATAATACTCCAAATGGTGAGAAGAAGATGCACTTCTTCAAATTCAA
Organism: Picea engelmannii; assembly: GCA_009831015.1. Taxonomy (NCBI): domain Eukaryota; kingdom Viridiplantae; phylum Streptophyta; class Pinopsida; order Pinales; family Pinaceae; genus Picea; species Picea engelmannii. Next base: position 364,868 of record ML779436.1, on the reverse strand, counting down.
AGCAATTTGACACTGCCTGCATTTATTCAGCATTAGCCTTAGACATTCAATATGATTTTTCAACAAACTAAAAATAGTCTAGTTGTTACCCATGATTTTGGTCATCATGATGATGTATTGATGTTGGTGTACTCAAGCTCTTCATAAGAACTTTCTCTTGAGAAAAAACTATTTTCATCTCTTCCAGAAAACTTATTTTTGAAGATTGTTTGCGAGCTGCTAGTATATTTTCCTACGAGAATGCATGATTCTCGCAGGCTGCCTTAAGCCAGAGTGTGATAAGTTCGCACTGTGTTGAACTGCTAGGGTGTGAACTCTTTCTAAAGCAAGGAAAAGGATGAATTCTCGATGCTTCTAGAAGGGAATCTTCTAGAAGGATGAGATGACATTCAAATGGCTATCCTAGTACTGGATTCCCTGATATTTTGGGATCATTCTTATCCAAGTAACTAATTCATTCTCTCCTATATATTGAGGGAATTCTCATGGAAAAGGTTAAGAAAGATTCATTGGAGAATTAGTGAAAGAATTGTGTGAAGGACTGAAGCTACAACAACTTGGAGACTCCAGCAAGTTTATCCAAAGGGGTTGATCTTCTTCATGCAAGTGAGTCAGTGTGTGTGTCGGAGCCAAGGGCCATCGAAAGGAAGTTTGTGACATCAAGGCTCAAGCTGTAATCTTTACTTTCCGTTAATATGATACAATAATATGTCCCTTTCCCATAAAGCTATTTCCACTTTATTGTATAATTCCTTGATCATATACATAGATTGACCTTTGAATAGATTGTGCTTTCTTCACTTTGGTTGGTTTGTGTTGTCTTGGTCTTGACTGCACGAGAGCACTGGAGCGAAGAAAGAGAAACAAAGACTATAGGAAGCGATAATAAGGTATGTCATTTGTTCTTCCCTCCTATTTAATTCAATGGTCAAAAGCTAGGGAAAGAGTCATGTTCTGTCTTGCTTTGTTCTAGATCCAAGTGGATCTAGGGAGATCGGTTAGTGTCCGCACCTACGGATTTATCCCATAACAAAATTGGCGACTCCACTGGGGAACAATCCCATTTTCTTTGTGGATTTTGGTATTTTTTTTTGGCCATTTTCATTGGTTTCACGTTTCTCTTGTCCTATCAATCTCTGAGTCTTCAGGATATCATGATAGACCCTCTGGGTCCAGAGGCCTTTTTAAATTTTTCTTCATTTTTCAAAATTTTGACTATGTTCAGGCATTCTCACACTGTACTTCATTGTAGCCTGCGAGAATAGGTAGAGTTCGCACTCTACCTTTAGGTTTCAGTGCGAGGTTCTCGCACCTTGCTCAAGGGTAACCTATGAGAATCAGTGATTCTCGCACTGTGTAATATGGCCTGCCTGCGAACACATTTGAGTTTTGGTATTTCCAACTACCCATATCATTTTGATTACCTCTTATGAGTTTCTTGGACCCTTGATTGATGTATTTCTTGTCTTCATTTGCGTGCATGAACAATCCTAGGATTTCAAGGCTCTTCTTGTCAATTTTGTCTTGACTTTCGTTTCTTGACTTTTCTTAGCAAAACCATACTCTTTGATTTGGGATCTGAGTGTGTTTGATTAGTTAAGAACCAGTGATTGGTTGAAAGTTGAGTTTTCTTGGTGTTTATCATTTGCTTATTGTTTGAAAGATCACTTTCCTCATGTAATTGAAAAGACTAGTTTGGGTTTCTTTGTTTTAAGAAAGTTTATTATTGCTTTTAGTGAAATTTCTGAAACAAAAAGATTTAATTTCTTGATTTATATTAGATTGGGGGCATCCTTTCATTTGAAGTAGAGAAATTGCATGATTCTTGGCATTTTTTTATCTTAAATTATGAAAAAAATTCCCCCTCATGGCCGGGGGGGCCATGAATCGTGCATTGGTGTTCAGTACCTTTTTCTCATTTCTTGAGAATCTTGATATTGATGAGTTTAATATATTTTGGGACATCATGCATATGGGAATGATAAATGTTTTCTCCTTCTCGTAGCGTAGCTTTCATCGAAATGAAAAAATTGCATCTTCATATCTTTGCATAATTTTCGAGTCGGTCAAAACACCATATTGTCCACGCCATTTTCCTTTTGAGTAACAACAACCATAAAATAAAGGGCTTATAAAAATTGATTAGACATTTTTATATTTTTTGGTAGCAAACCTACATTAGATTAGTTGTAGGGCTTTAGAATAGGTGTGAAAGATAACTTTCCAAAGCTGCAAACAAACATAGAATCTTGAGTTAGGGGGTGGTTAAATCCACTTATTACATTTTGTTCTGGGAAGCCCTTCTAACACAAGGATCAATCACGAGGTCACATTGAAACTAGTAGAGTTACTCACCCTGCTTTGTTGGTCTTGGCGTAGATATTACGTGTATTATGGGGGTCGCTTAAGAGGTATACCCACAATGATGAGTGGAAGCCTTTCAAGTTGATTTCGGGCTAGATACCCTGCCCTTGCGTGTGGATCAGACTGTCAATTGTTTCCCCAGGAATCATTGTAGTAATTGGTAACCTTAGTGGCCTATCTCTCTAGGTGACTGTGAAGGGGCAAGTATTCATGGTACCTGGAATCGACGTTGGCCAAACTCACTCGGGCTTATTGGAGGGTATACCCACGATTATGTGTGGGAGCTTGCACCAGGGTGTAAGTCCGTTAAGAAGGTCGTCAACGTAACTTTTCCACCCACTCTATCTCAGCCCCTTCTTACTTTGTTCCCATGACATTGGATTTCATCACCAACTAGTGTGCTCATTGTGAGAAGGTTTTGTTTCCTTTCTTGCTTACTAGATTTTTAGCGTGTGCTATTTGTTTTCCTTAGAGGACTCTAGATTGGATTTTTGTTTTTAATGGCATTAGTTCCTAAAATGACCAATGAAGGAACCTCTGTTCCAAGGGAACCTTTTGTTTTTCCTTCGTATGGAAACATTGGTCCTCCTCACATCGTTACTTTGAGCCTTCCAGGTCTAACTATTGGATTACCGGTATGGTTTTTTTCCACTCAGGTAATCCCGAATGCAGTAAGTTATTCGGTCATAAGCACTTCCCCCACGTGCATCAACCTCATGTTGATCCTTCACCTTCTTCACCAATAAGGTCTTCTTCACCTTCTTCGCTTGCAAGGTCGCCTTTTGTTTCATATTCTTTGTCGAGTGAAAGTTATGAAGCTAGTAACTCGGTGAATAAGAAGAAGAAGAAAAGAAAGAATAAGAAGAAGAAAGATAAACAAGGGTCAAAACCTCCAACCACCGTCAAACATGTTGGAAAACAACCAGTTACTGTTAATTGTGATGAGAGGGTTGATGATGTCAAGATCACCCAAACAACTCGTAAGCCCAAGTACCCTTGCAGGCTTTGTAAGGGTAGTCATCTTCTTAAGGATTTCCCTGGTATACCCAAGGTTATAGAAGTATGGTCTACACATCCTCGCCAACCCACATCGTTAGCCTCTAAACAACATGCTAACAACCCCCCATCAACCAGTCATGATACAGTTGGGAAGAAGAAAAGTAGAGTCAAGTTCCCATGTATGTTATGCAAAGGGAGTCATCTAACTCATCTTTTCCCTCATATGGACAAAGCCTTGAAATTACTAGAAGACATGATTGTTTCACAGCCTCAACTTCCAGCCGCTTATCGCAAGCTTTCTCTCAACCCACCTGTAGTTAATGGAATGATCACTCCAGTTCCTTTACCGTTCAATCCGGTTGATCATGTCATCAATCTGGTCACATATTTAGTTGAACCAGTTGACAAAGAGGTCGATCTGATCCCATGCTCGGTCGATCCCACTCTCCCATTAGAGAGTGTCACCCAAGCGGTAGATCCGTTTCCACCTGTTGACCCCATTCTCCCCTTGGAGAATGAAACCCAAGTGGTCGATTTGATCTCTTCATCAGTCGATCCTACTCTCCTGCTAGAGAGTAAACTCGATACTGCCCATGTTTTTCTCATTAATATAGACTCTACCATGCCGGGGGTTATTCCTCCTTCTCTCATGGAACTCCCTCCAAGTAATGAGGCCATTCATTTTGATTGGGGTGTGCTAACTAGACCTCATCTTCCCTCTTACATTCCTTTCCAGATTACAGTACAGGTTTGTGGTCGAGACATTCCTCAGACACTGATAGATGAAGGTTCATCTATTAGTATTTTGTCCTCTTTTGCTTGGCAAGATTTGGGTTATCCTCCACTTGCGTCGGTTACGCAAAATCTGTTAGCTTTTAACAGAAGAACCAGTCAATCTTTAGGGACCCTTCCCCAAATTCCTGTAACTTTGGGAGGGAAAATTGTCTTTATTGATGTCATGGTAGTCCAAGACCCCTTGGATTTTGCTTTACTCCTTGGGTGAGATTATGTCTATGCCATGAAAGCTATTGTGTCTACTCTTTTTCATGTGATATATTTCCCTCACGATGGACGCGTTGTGACTGTTGATCAACTTTCATTCATTGACCTTGACTGGATTGCCTCCCTAAATGGTCTTGTATGGAGATAGTATCGCCCCCGCCATAGGTCAATTATGTGGCGTTGTCGCCCATGGCTTCAACTTCTTATGACTTAGATCCAGTAGTTGACATGGTGATCTCTTCGCTAGGGTTGTTAGTGTTTGATCTTTTTACTCCTCTCGCGACCCTCGACATGGTGTCCTTCCAGAGTGTGTTTCTTCCTTCCAGTGAAGACTTCTTGGAAGCCATGACTGATTTTTGTCCCTTGACATGGTGTCATTCAAGAAGAGCATTTCCCTCTTGGAATCCATGATCAATAAGAGAGGTTCAAGGATAGTTTTTGCATCTCTGTAATAACCTCGTTAAAAAAATGAAACAGAGGTTTCGAGGATAGTTTTTGTGTCTCTGCGGCAACCTCGTTAAAAAATGAAATAGAGGTCTTTGAGCATGATTTTATGATTTCAATCTTGTTAAAAAATGAAACCACTCGAGGATAGTTTTTGCGTCTCTGAGGCAACCTCGTTAAAAAATGAAACAGAGGTCGTTGAGCATGATTTTCTGATTTCAAGCTCGTTAAAAAATGAAACCAAACATGAGCATGGTTTTTTGATTTCAAGATTGTTAAAAAATGAAACCACTTATGAGGATAGTTTTTTGCATCTCTGTGGAAACCTCATTAAAAAGTGAAAAGAGGTTATGAGCATAGTTCTTGTTTCTATGTCAAGCTCATGAAAAAATGAAATAGTTTTCGTCCTCTCTATTTGAGTCAAGTCCTTCGTCTAGTATTTGAAGCTTCATTTCATTCTCCTTTACAATTGGATGAAATGAAGCTTGGGGGAATTTGCCTCAGCCTCTGGAATTCATGCTGAAGTTGAGCCGCTAGCTTCTTAAACTGGGGGCTAAGTACCAACCATCCCTGTGTTATGCGTTGGGCAGTTGCAAGCATAGTTTTATATGGTTCAAGCTTGTGTAAAAATGAAACCACCTACCTCAAGCATAGTTTCCTCTGGTTCAAGCTTGTGTAAAGATGAAACCAAGACCAAGCATAGTTTTGTTTATATTTTAAGCTTGTGTAAAAAATAAAATCTATCCCAAGCATAGTTTTGTTTTGTTTTAAAGCTTGAGTAAAAATGAAAACAATCCCGAGCTTAGTCTTTGTTCTTTCTCATGCTCGTAAATACATGAGAATAAGTTACCGAGCTTAGTCTTTGTTCTTTCTCGTGCTCATAAATAAGTGAGAATGTAACCAAGTATACTTTTATCACTTTTTCGGGCTCAACAAGGTTATACGAAAAATGAACCCCCTGGAGTCCTCTTTAAGCTCTTTTCAGACTCTCTAAACATGAAATGATCATCGAGCAACATTGCTATTTTCATGCTCGATAAAGTATTTGAAGTAAGCGTCTGGTGAGCGATAATTTATCTCTTTTTCGGTCTCATCCAGACTATTTTATGAAAAAGGAACTGAGAGATTTCTCTTTTAAGTGTTTTTCCAAACTCTATAATCTTGAAAAACTTTCGAGTTTTCTATCTATGGACTCGTTAAAAAAACATTGACAGAGTCGTGATGGGACCAAACCACTCCTTCTTAGGGTTCGTTAAACATACTCCAAGGGACTCGTGTGAAGGATGAGCTTACATCAACAAGCATATGTTATCCTCCTCAAGCTTGCGTAAAAATAAAGAGGTACTCGCCAGAAATGGTGGGGGGGAATTTGGGAAAGGGATATGTTTTCATCTTCGTATTAATTGGCAGTAAGTGTCACTCTTGAACATGACACCCCCTATTCATCATTTGAATCCGGTTTGGTAAATCCATTTGTCTCTCATTCAATTGATTACAAGGTCATTCCCTGTGTCGTATTTGAGTCAATGCTGGCAAATCATTGGTCATGTCGTTCATATGTTCAAGACAAGTCCATCTGAAACCTATATTGAGTCAGTCATCTGCAGTTATCCATTCTCTCTGTGTCAGCATTCCTTGTGTCCAATTCACATCATACTCTGTTTCACCTTCAAAATCTGTTACTCATTTCATGTCATTGATGAGGGATACATCAAGGCCCTCCTGTGACGAGTTCTGTTCCGTCGAATTCAACTCATTATCCATAATCAAGACTTAGAAATTATTTGGTACCTTGGAGCTTGCATGCCTCAATGGCAGGTTTCCTCGCTTCCGACAGTGGGTTCACATCATTAACCCTTGATTGAAAGATTTCATTGAGTGTTCGACTTCAAATCATTTATTTTCACTCAATGGATTGTACTAGAGTACCTTGGGAGTCATTGACATCAATGGTGATTTCCCTCGCACTTGTTAACGGTTTCATCAATGACCGGTAATCAAGTGGTTTCTATCATGTTCGACTTCAGCACATGTAATCACATGGTTAGATTCGTACTTTGGGAGACAAGATTGAAGACCTTGGATAACATCTCTTTGGTCCATGTTGCGATGGGGTATGCATAATTTGTGACACATAGATCCACTTTGTATGTCTCATGGCTATGTCGTCTTGATTTGAAATTTCTCGCATAGATCCATAGTGTATTCCGGTGGCTATGCTATATTTTGACGGCATGGATCCACAGTGTATGATTGGTGACCATGACCTATGTCTATAATGTCATCAGTATGTGATATGAGTATGGGAATGCCTACCTCAGAATTGATATATATGATATTCTGAAGATGCTTGGTTGTTCACAGGTTTCTAATTAGATGTGCTCATGTTTCCCGACACACACATGCAGCTTACAAAGTCTATCGGTTGTCACTGGTTCCAACCTCATACTTTGGGGGGCATTCTATTACCCATGATTTTGGTCATCATGATGATGTATTGATGATGGTGTACTCAGGCTCTTCATAAGAACTTTCTCCTGAGAAAAAGTTATTTTCATCTATTCCAGAAAACTAATTTTTGAAGACTGTTTGCAGGCTGCTAGTATATTTGCTTGCGAGAATGCATGATTCTCGCAAGCTTCCTTAAGCCAGAGCACGATAAGTTTTCACTGTGTTGAACTTCTAGGGTGCGAACTCTTTCTAAAGCAAGGAAAAAGATGAATTCTCGATGCTTCTAGAAGGGAATCTTCTAGAAGGATGAGTTGGCATTCGAATGGTTATCCTAGTACTAGATTCCCTGATATTTTGGGATCATTCTTATCCAAGTAACTAATTCATTCTCTCCTATATATTGATGGAATTCTCATGGAAAAGGTTAAGAAAGATTCATAGGAGAATTAGTGAAATAATTGTGTGAAGGACTGAAGCTACAACAGCTTGGAGACTCCAGCAAGTTTATCCAAAGGGGTTGATCTTCTTCATGCAAGTGAGCCAGTGTGTGTGTCAGAGCCAAGGGCCATCGAAAGGAAGTTTGCAACATCAAGGCTTAGGCTGTAATATTTACTTTCCATTAATATGATACAGTAATATGTCCCTTTCCCATAAAGCTATTTCCACTTTATTGTATAATTCCTTGATCATATACATAGATTGGCCTTTGAATAGATTGTGCTTTCTTTACTTTGGTTGGTTTGTGTTGTCTTGGTCTTGACTGCACGAGAGAACTGGAGTGAAGTGGGAGCAACAAAGACCATAGGAAGCGATAATAAGGTATGTCATTTGTTCTTGCCTCCTATTTAATTCAATGGTCAAAATCTAGGGAAAGAGTCATGTTCTATCTTGCTTTGTTCTAGATCCAGGTGGATCTAGGGAGATCGGTTAGTGTCCGCACCTACAAATTTATCCCATAGCACCAGTCATCAAGGTATGCTTCTAAAAAATTATGCAAAAATTATTTGAATGCTTCAAGCACCACCCTGAAAAAGATGGTTGGGGCATTCTTTAGTGCAAATGACATTATTGTATATTGGTAGGATCCCCACTTTGTGGAAAACATAGTTTTATGATGGTCCTCCTTGGCGATGCAGATCTGATGGTATCCTGAAAACCCATCTGTAAAAGAATATACTTCTTGGCCTCCCACGTTATCCAACACTTTGTCTGTGAAAGGTGTAGGGAAAGGATCATGTAGACAAGAATCATTCATCTTTTTGAGATCTACGCAAATCTTGATCTCACTTGTCTTCTTATTTTTCACTACCATGGGGATAATCTACTCCGACTCTTTGATAGGTTCAATAATCCCTGCATCCAGCATTCTGTCGAGCTCAATCTTTACTTTTTCCTTATTTTGGGTTCAATCTGTAGGGTCTTTGTTTGACTGGCTTCGCACATGGTTTCAAAGGTATTCTCATTTCTCCCATAGGTCCTTTGATTCCCTTCATATCAGTAAACTTGGTTAGGAGCAAGTTCTGATACTCGTGCAATAATTATGTGATTTTGTCAGTGGTAGCAACGTCCCAATATTCTTTCACATTGGCAAGATTTGGTGTCTCCTATCTCTCGATATTGACTTTCTTTATCTTTATCAGTTGTCCAATGAATGGAAATTCAACTCTTAGTCCTTTCACTTCTCTCTGACCTTCTGTTTCTGCAATATTCACCTTCCTTGGATCATCATCTTCGTTAGCATTAATGTTGTAGCAGGTCTGCAGTTTCTGGAGGGGCATAGTCCATTCATCCTCTTCTTGCTTCAAAGGGAGGCCAGATGCCTCCTTAAATAATTTTTGTCTCACCATCTGTAGTGCTTTATCTACAGAATGAAATTCACTATCAAACAAAAAGGTGGTTATAAAATTCTGGATCATACCTTCCCATTCTGAAGTGACAAGGCATAGCTCTGCTTGAAGGTACCAGTTAATCGAGGTGGTATCCAGCATATTAACAAATCTGTGTACCCATTGTTCTCTAGGAATTCCACTCCAGGCCTCTTCGTAGCTTCATACATGGTCCTTTGGGAAGCTTCAAGTTGTGTACCTTGCTTCGCAGCTTCCTACTTGTGCTGAAAAACCACGCTGTCATCAAAGTTTAGTAGTGTGTCCAGTCTATAATATTTATTTTATGTGTCCCCCACCATCTTGCTGGTGTGGCTTTCATGGCCTCATCCATTTCCAACATCCTCTGTTGTGTTGGTACACTTCTCTCAAATTATGATAAGAATTTCTCTAAGGGGTTCAACCCATCAAATGTGGGTAGATTACTCACTATTGTGCCAATCCAACGAACTTCTCTGGTTAGCCTAGCACATCTTCTTGTAGATAATTTGTACATATGGTTCTACCAATTCTCCAGTGCTTCTTCTGAGTTGGATGAACATGTGTTGTCACTTCGCCAACTCAGATTCCCGTTAGCTATAGGGTTGAAATAATCATGTTGTCTGGATGTTAATTTGTAGATGTTTTCCAGTTCAAATGCGCAGTCCTCTTCTCTAATATGTTCTGTGTATAGTGGACCCTCATCTGGATCTAAAGGTTAAACAACCCTAAGGCCAACTTTCTCAAATGTCATGTGGCTTTTCTTTAGATCGATAATAGTGGAATTGTCGAAGTCCTAATCAATTCCTAGCAATGCAGGGTAAGGGCATCTATCATCAACAATTTCAATTACCTTAAAATCTGCAAAGGTTCTTACTCCATCGATGTCCACTGGGACATGCTCTAATCATCCAAATAGGTTGACATCTTGCTGATTCTCCATGCAAAGACTGATAGGGGAATATATCATCTTGGGTTTTCCCATCAGTGCCCAAGTCTGCTTCGTCATGAAATTGACCTCTGACCCTAAGTCGAGGACCACATAGTCTATCTCATACTCTCCTATATGAGCATTTCTTTATTTTTCCTTCTCTTTTTTCCAATTTGGTGCACTGCTCTATTCAGTAAGGGGTCTATTTTTCCTAGTTCATACTGCTTGATTAAATCTTGTAATTCTTGTACAGTGCCTTTATATTGAATCAACTTAACACAAGTGTATAATAATTCCATGAGTTTTCTTACCTCTTTCCCTTATGTTGGCGATGTAGATGGATCAAACGCCTAAGGCATGCCATATTCTTTGATTTCTGGTTGTCTCTTTGATGAAGATCCTTGATCTCCTTTGAAATCTTTTATTGCCTCCTCGAATATCTGTCTTTATTACTTAGCATCGAACGTTGGGGTCTTTTCTGTAGATTTCCTGACTCTATGGTCATTTTTAGTCTTTCCTTGGGCTGCTCTCTCTTTCCCTATAGCAGCGCCTCCTTGAGTGATAACAATGACTCTAGGGTCTCCTCTACGAGGTTTATCATATATCAATTGTACTTGTGGGTTTTACTGAGGTCCTCGTCTTTCCTGAAGTTTATCCAACAACATAGGGCATTCCTCTATGACATTCTCAAAGGAGTTACAGTAATTAGAGGTTGTGCAGGGATTCTGACAATCCCTTGCTAAATGTCATGGTTGCGCGCAGTTGTAATAGATTATTTGTCCTCGGCCTCAACCCATACCTCCTCCTCATCCTCATCCTCTATAGCCACCGCGAGGAGTGAAATTTCCTCTCCCCCGAGAGTTGTACTGCAGAGTGTTTCCTTTTTGTTGTACTTCACCTTGAATCTTGTATATGTCTCTCGACCTTTCATGCATGAGATCATAAGCTCTACAATCTCAATCATCCTACCCCACTGATTTGCAGAATGTACAATACAAGTTTGTGGGTGTATGGACATACTTTTTCATGTAGTAGCACTCACCTGGGCGATGCCTATTTCTACATACATCGCACCAGGGTAGGTTAACTTGCTTTAAGGGGCTTGGTGCCCCTGATGCCAAGTACTCATGAAATAAGGGACAATTTTCCTTATCATGTCCTTCAAATCTGCATCTTACACACCAGATATATTTGCTTTTGTATTTTCCCTTATCTTTCTTCATATCCTCGACCTGTAAAGACAAACTAGTTAGATGGCTCATGATCTGGCTAATGCCTGAGCTAGATTCTCCCATCGGTGTTGATTCAAGATTCATGGAGATTTGCAAATCTTCTACCCGAGATGCAAGATTTTGTTGCATCAGAGGGACTCTTATGTGTGGTAACAACGCAGCGATGAACCATTCTTTGTTCTGTTCGTCAGGGATCTAGAAAGTTAATCGACCTGTTAAGGTCTTGAATCTCTGGTCGAACTCCCAAACAAGTTCTGCTACCTTTTGTTTAATCTCTTTTAGTTTCGTAATACATTGTGACTCTGACTTAGGTTTCTTAAACTCTATAATCAGCACATTCTTGATCTCATTCAGGGGCTTAGGTTGTGCCAATCCTTGGACAAGTTTCATGTACCATCTCAGTGCGAGGTCCCTTAGCGTAGTGTTGAACTGGGTTCTCTTGATGGATTCATCGGTGATACTTTTAATATTCCATACGACCTCACATAGAAACCAATGTTGATCTAGTTCTTCAAATCCATCTCCTCTAAAGATAGGGAGTCTCATTTCATCTACCATAAAGATGACTAGAGTTCTTGTCTGAGTAGATGCTGAGCTACTAGTAACAGTACTCTGAAGACTCTGGTGGTTCTGACTATTCTGACTGCTAAGTGTTGTTGGGGCAACCGTAGGATTAACGTTACTTACTTCAGTAGCTCACACATTTCCTGAGGTTTCTGGCTCACTTTGGCGCAATTCTTCAGCTTCCCCTTCTTTTATTCTAGTGGGTTCTGGATGCTCTTCATTAGTTAGATCTACCTCTTCTCCACTATAGAAACCCTCTTCTCCGTAGTTTTTCTTAAATAAGTTCTCAAGTTGAACTCCTCAGAATACTTTCCCACTGAGCGTATGTCCTACTTCTTTGTCACTATCACTGTCCAAGATCTTGAACATTAGCCTTTTCAAGTCCAATCAATCTATTGTATCTTCAATATGTGGTTTTCATGCAAGAGCATCTTGATTGTTAGCTTCAGGAAGTGCAAAAATTTTCCTCTGGGTCCTTTGAAAAAATATCTTTCAGCTTGGCTATATGATTATGTTCTTTCAACAACAAACTCAGTGATATACCCTCCGATGGTACTATCAAACCGGTGATCTACTGTTGTGGATACAATGTTGTCAATTCTCTTGACCTTTTGGTTCAATGTTGGTGTCCAAACCACAAGAGGTCTAGATCTCATTTCAAACTTTGTGTCAACTAACCTAGCCCACCACTCGTGTAGCTCCTGATGGATTCCTCCAAAGAAGATATCGTGAATGTTGGTGAAGATGTATCTTTGTAACCAATCTTCAGTGCTTATTTTAAGGTTCTTGTTCTAGGCTTCAGCAAAGTCTTTCTCTTGATCCTCTATCCACTTCTGAATCTTTGTCTTCGATGGGAAACACCTTGACGTTCCCTTAAAAATATTCTAGTCTTGGCAATGAAACCATTTGTTGGCACAAGGGTAGACCTAGGGTTTAGCTCCAAGAGCACACCAACAAGCCCTAGCTACTACCCCTTTCAACAACACCTGCGAAGCAGATGCAGTCTTACCCGAAGCAGCTATGAGGGGGTTGCAGGACAGAGATTTCTACAACGAGGGGAATATCAAGTGGTTCTTATTACAACAACAACATAGCATGCATCTACCATTCAACTAGTTAGATCTATCCTTCACAGCTATAGATCTGATCTAACAGAATAATGCAGATAACAATATAACAATGACAGAGATCAAAGCATCGATCACACACACAACAACAGATGTACATGGTTCACCCTCTCTCTAGGGATACGTCCACAACACTGTGATTATGATATATTAAGATAAAACTTATAGTTTTGATATGCCCTCTTGGCTAGCGGATCCTCTTTCTCCGTCTCTCTTTGTCTCTCCCTTCCTGTGCACTTAGCTGCAGGACTTGATCTTCGCACCCAGCTGAAGATCTTACAATACCATAAGGCTCTCTCTCTCAACACTTCTCTCACCCATAATACAATATTCTCCCCATGAACAATAATCAACAACAAGGCTCAACTACAGTACCGACCGGACCTAGGTCCTCTTGACCTCTATTTATACATTACAATCCCTCACCGATAACCTTCAGTCGAAACCTAGATGTCAAAACCCTAATTACCAAAACCCTAGGTGTATACAACCCTAGGTCAACTTGACTCGTTTTTTCTGGGCTTCGCCAGCCTATCTTTCCTTCTTCATCTCACGGTGCTCCAAGGCATCTAATGATGACTTTTTCCACTTCCTGAGTCATCGTTAGTCCATCTTCCTTATTGATTTGTCATCCTCGATCTCCTCATCCAACGACTTGCTTTTCTCCACTTCACTCCATCTTTTATGTTCTTTTTCTCACTTCGACCCAGTGACAGTCATTGTGTCTCCCACAAAGCTCGCTTTTTACCTTTTCTTCCTCATTCTTCACTTCCTTCCATAACCAAGGGCCAACAACAACTTTTCATTGGTCCACAAGTCGACCCAAAAAGTCTAAAAATGAGTGACACATGGCAGCCTCTCGTGCTGCCACGCCATCATGCTGACATGTTTCTCCCTCTATGCTTGCCAAATATGTTGTACAGATGATGATATCATCCATACTGATGATGACGTCAGCAATACGAATGATGACTCATCCCTATTGACTGGGATAGGTTGACCAAAACTTTGACTGTGAATATCTTTCGATCCGCAACTCCGTTTGACAAGCCATTTCTGCTGTTAGAAATCTTGCATCGCGCTCTTCGCGATCATGCCATTTTCACTGATCTTTGAGAACTTTGATTTTTTTTTCTTTCTCTGTCTGATAAAGCCATTCTGAGCATTTTGAGTTGTCTCTGCGAGTTTTGTGTTGTTCTTAGCCTTCTCTGGATCCTTTTATGATCAATTGATTAGTGGAATTAATAAGAATATGTCACATGTATTTGAAATGAAATATCTTGGTGAGTTACATTACTTCCCCGGTCTTGAAGTTTGGAGAAATGTTGGTCAAGCCTTTATGTCTCAAGGAAAATATGTCAGACAAGTTCTTAAAAAGTTTAAAATGGATTAGTGTAAATTTTCCTATGTTCCAATGCAGCAGAAAACAAAACTTTATTGCGATGATGGTTCGAAGGAGGTAAATGATACAATTTATAGAAAGATGGTGAGAAGCTTGAACTATCTCACTACAACCAGACCTAACATAGCATACTTTGTTAGTGTGTTAAGTCAGTTTCTGGCTAAACCTCTAGAAAGCCACTGGAATGCAGCGAAAGAGGTACTCAGGTATCTCAAAGGCACAATTGATTATAGTATTAAATATACGGATTCAATCGATGTTGAGTTGATAGGTTACTCATATTTTGACTCAGCTAACAATCCAGATGATCGAAGATCTACTACATGTTATGTTTTTGGCATTGGATCCGGGATTGTTTCATGGAGTAGTAAGAAGCAACCTACTATATCTTTGTCATCCACTGAGACATAATATAAAGTGTTATGTGCAACAACTTGGGAAGTTGTTTGGTTGAGAAGACTACTTCAAAATGTTGGAGAAGAACAAAAGAAAGCTACAATAATGAAATCCAATAACTAGAGCTCAATCAAGTTGGCAAATAATCTAGTTTATCATTCAAAGACAAAACATGTTATACTCAATTCCATTTTGTTCTAGAAAATATGCAATCTAATGACATTTCTTTAGAGAGATGTGAGGTGTGGATGTTAATCCTTTCTCTATTAAAAAGGAGACTTAGAATAATGAAAAGCCTTAAAATAATAGAGAATTAGTTGCTTTAACTATGATTAGTTTCCAACCGTCTCAACCTTTGAAAACCGTTCTTAAATTATATGGCATTGTATATATACATTTCAAAACTCATTAATCATTTGAACAAAGTGTAACTTTGCTTCCCCGTCTCCAAATGTTGGGAGTAGGTTTTTTTCTCTCTAGTTTCAAGTGATTTTTTTCTCTCTAGTTTCAAGTGAAAACACATCTTCCAAACTATTACACCAACCCACTCGAGCTCTTCATAATATATTCATATTATAAATCATAAAGATCGTTGGTACTGATTGTTAATTGTTGTTCATATTATTCTTATGTAAACCTCTAGAAATGACTTATTATTTAGTGGGTTGGCGTGAAAGTCATTTGTAATTATAAACTAACTTCATGTGACGTTGCCCTAGATGATCACATGACGTTTGTCTTTTCCAGTGCCGTCTCGGAACGATTTGAATGGCCGACATTTATGCAGAGCTTTTTCGGGAGCATCTGAGCTTTTATTGGGCACGCGACCGTTTGCACGTGAAGTGAAGTTTCTTCCAACTTTCTTTATGTCATCCAGAAATAATTGCGTGATATCATTATCGTCTAGAACCTTAGACCGGTCAGTCGCAGCATCCAACTGTACCCTACCGATATGTGATTTGATTTTGAAACGCGTACTATATAGAGTATGATTCAAACCAAACTCTCTCTAGTCACATTGACTGCCGTTATTCTGACTCGAAGATGAGATCCCATTTTTTTTCCTCTGAAAAGTATACCATATGAGTATTATTCAATTCAAATTCCCTACAGTCACATTGACTGCCATAGAAGTGGAAGAAAAGACTGTAAAAAAACATGATATCAAGATGGGTTTTCCCTTATAAATATGGAGAGGTACGCCATGCAAATATATACATTGAAAGAGAGAGTATATCAGATCGTCTGTGTAAGTGTGATATATACATTGAAAGAGAGAGTAGATCAGATCGTCTGTGTATGTGTGATATATACATTGAAAGAGAGAGTAGATCAGATCGTCTGTGCAAGTGTGATATATACATTGAAAGAGAGAGCAGATCAGATCGTCTGTGCAAGTGTGATATATACATTGAAAGAGAGAGTAGATCAGATCGTCGTGCAGCATAGGAGGCGGTGCTGTGTTTCTGGCGCAGAAGAAATGACACTGTAGTCATATATCCTCATCATTCATTCAATTTGAGATGAYGAAGGAATAAAATGTATGAAGGCAGTGTCATTTCGCTGCACCTGAAACCTCCTGTTCCTATATTTCAAGTATATCATTTTTATTATTTCTGATACCAGTGTTGATCTCCTTAAAGCTGTCAGTATGTTTCCTATTTCTTTGGATGTATTTAATGAAGATTTTCTTATAAAAAAATAATGATAGGATGAATTATAAAGTGAAAGAAGTAGTTTCAGGAGGGTAGATTAATTGGAGATAAAGTGTACTGTTAAGGCATTTTTTGCGTAGAATCGAACCCTAGTCCTGCTTAGTAAAATGATATGTGTAAAAGAGGTGGGTGGCTGTAATTCCAAATAATTAGAAGGGAAGATTTTCAAAGTATATGAAAAGAAAAAGTAAGTTTTATTTATTTTGATTTTTAAAAGCTATTTATTAAACATATCATAAAATATGTTAAAAATTATTATGAGTGAAAAATACAAGTTTTTCAACATTCTTAAGAGTGTAATAGTGAAAGAGGAAAATGTTAATAGTGAAAAGATATATCCATTTATTTAGTATTTACTAAGCTAGTGGATGCTTGAAGTAAATAAGGTGCTGGGAAAACAACCATTGAACCATATAAGATGTATTATTCTCTACTGTCAGTTTATATATAATGTGTATTGTGTATCAGCATATAACGAAAATTTATTACAGGAATAAGAAAAATTGTAGATTAAATATGATACTTGGAGAGTATCTGGTTCTTTTAGAAAAGGAGCGGAACCTACCGTTTGAATTTATTCATCTCTTGTTAATAATAAACTATTTCTTCTGAGTACTATATATATGTTTCTTCTGCAGTTTCTTAAGAAAAAAATGGTTTATGAACTATTTATGGCTTTGATC
>ML779436.1:320115-346915 GCA_009831015.1 Picea engelmannii | reverse complement strand
CTCTATCCCCCCTACCCCTCTCTCCTTGTCTACCTACCCATATCTATATCCCACTCCCTTTCTCTCATTATATCCCTCTCTCTATTTATCACTCTCTCTCTATATATACCCTTCTCTCTCTCCCAAATCTCTCTCTCTCTCTCTCTACCACTCTCTACCCAACTCTCTCTCTCTCTCTACCACTCTCTACCCAACTCTCTCTCTCTCTCTCTACCCAAATATTACTTCTCTCTCTCTATCTCTCTCTCTCTCTCTAGGCCTATTGCTCTCTCTCCCTCTCACTCTCTCATATTCCCTTCTCTCTTTTTACCTCTCTCTCTCTCTCTCTCTTCCCGCATATCTCCACCTTCCTCCCTCTCACTCCCTCCTTCCCTCCCACCCCATCNCTCTCTCTCTCTATGTTAAGTATCAAATACATGAATAAAAAACACCTTAATAGTAACAAATATATTTGAATACAATCACCACACAAGATATATGAAACAATATAGAAAACTATCACTTTATTATATCAAACCCTTAGGGTAGGGCAACACCATACAATGAATCCTATTATGGAAGGGATCCTCTCCTATTCACTTACCTCTTCGAACTCAATGAACACCTCTGATTCACTTGACATCTACCAAAGTGAAAAAGATGATATAAAAAACGACACATCCATAAAAAAAAAGACGAAAACTAAAAAGAGAAAGTACAGGACTATACATATGTTACAAGAATTCACCCAAGGTGACCCTCCTATGAGTAATACTTCTTGAGGTAGAGCCCATTTCTACGCTCTGAAAATATATTTCCCTCAAATTCTATCAGACGATAAGCACCCTTCTTTAGAACCTCCTTCACGATGAAAGGTCCGAACCACATGGGTTTGAACTTGCCTTCCCCCAGGGGGTCCTTATCTTAGTCATAGACTAGCACAAGGTCGCCTTCAGAGAAAATATGAGGACAGACTGACCGATCATACTGACACTTGAATTTTTGTTTGTGAGGCTCGTTAGCCAAGGCTACATCCTGACACTGCGCATCGAGATGCTCAAGATATAATAAACTCTCTTCAAGCGGTGAAGTGTCTAGAAATAACTGTACTGCCAACTTTAGAGAGGGGATCTGGCATTCTATAGGAAAAACTTATTCCATCCCGTAAATGATTTGAAAAGGTGAGAAACTAGTTGTAGTCTTAATAGAGGTTCGGTAGGCCCATAATGCCGTGTACAACATCAAATGCCAATTTGACTTGGCTGAATTGATTGTTCGTTGGAGAACAGTCTTAAGAGATTTATTCACAGCTTCCACTTGACCATTCGCTTGTGGGTAGTAGGGTGATGAATACTGTTGCCTCAACCCAATATTTGACGTTAACTCGGACATCATTTTTTTCTAAAAATGACTGTCATGGTTAGTGAAAATCTATCTCGGGATGTCGAACCTTGATATTATCTGGTTAAACAAAAAGAGAGTTGCAGTCTCGTCATCATATTTAAACGTTGGCATATCTTTGACCCACTTATTGAAGTATTCTACTGCTATGATGATATAACGATTCCCCCTTGCAGAAGGAGGATTTCATGTAGCATAATCAATTCCCCACTTAGTGAAGGGACCAATTGTGATGAAGGGAAACATGGGAGCGGGGTGTTCCCTCATCTTCCGAGAGAAGATCTGACATGGGTGGCACTTCTTTACCGATTCAACACAATATTTGATTAATGTTAGCCAAAAGTAACCGACTTGTAGAATCTTTTAGGTTGTTTCCAACCCAGACAAATGACCGCCACATGCTCTAGTGTGGCAATCATTAAGCACAATTTCCTCTTATACATGAGTGAGGCACCGATGAAGGATACAATCTACACCTCGACGATACAGAGTGTCCTCGAGTATGAGATAGTTCTTATCTTGATATCGTATACGACAACGCTCATCATGAGAAGCAGGATGGGAACTTCTAAATTCTGGAGATAGACTAGTATATCTCCATACCAGGGGTTTGAAGACACGATAAAAAACATGTCTCCTTTAATAGGTGACTCTTCGGCCATAACATCACCTCAATCGACTGGAAGTTCCGAGATGAGTTTCGAAAAGATCAGTGACTTTTTGGATTTCGCCGAAACAAAATCTAAGTCAAATTCCTAGAGGATAACTATCCATCTACTGATCTTTTCGTCGATTACATGTCGTGTTAACACGTATTGAAATGGATTCAAAATGACAATGACGATGGTCCTTCAAAATAAAATATAATGACGGAACCATTGGACAGCATGAACTGCTACCAACGCAAGTTTTTCGACGTGGGAATAATTGAGTTCTGGTCCAACCATGCCTCGAATCAGGTAATAAATCATGTATTCTGAGAGAAAATCATCTTCCTAAACCAAGACCATACCGATGGTCAACTCTGCAATGACCAAGTATAATAAGAAGTCTTTACTATAATTGGGTGGCCGAAGTAGAGGGACAAAAGTGAGGGCATGTTTCAATGTGTCGAAAGAGTGTTGAGCAGCCTCGTCCCAATGAAAAGGACCGTCCTTCTTCAGTAAATGCATGAAGCCCTTTGTGATCTCGACATTGTTTGCAATGAAACATCGTAAAAAAAATTCTTTTCCCTATAAACTCTAAAGCTGAAGTATCATGTACGAGGGAGGAAACTAAACTATTGCCTCAACCTTGATAGGATCGACCATGATCCCTGTTGTCAAAACTATGAAATTTGGCAAATGACTCGATGTCACGCAAAAACTACACTTGTTTAGATTCAAGCAGATCCGATAGTAGCGACATCACTCAAAGATAAGTCGGAGGTGTGTGGGATGATCATATCTCTTATGATATCATGATGTTAAATCATCAATATAAGCCTTGAATACGTGTTTGAGATCGTGGAAAGAAAAATAAATGGCCTGCTGAAAAGTAGCTCCAACATTTTTTAGAACAAAATGCATCTTTCGATAAGAGAATGTACCCCATGGACAGATGAAAGCAATTTTGTGTTGGTCTTCGGGTTTGATATGTATCTGATTATATCCTGAAAATCATACATGAAATAAAAGGCCTTGCAACCTGCGCATTCATCGACTATCTGGTCAATAAATGGTGTGGGGAAATTATCCTTTGGACAGGCCTTGTTCAAGTCACGGAAGTCCGTACATACGCGAATCGTACCTTGTTTTTTGTCAACCGAAATGGGATTTGACACCCATTGATTCAATTGACGGGGTAGATGAAACCAACTTTGAGCAATTTCTCTACTTCAACCTTAATAGTTGCTTCTTTCTTAGGATTGTCTGGACAAATATTTTCCCAGACTGAATTAACGTTAGGATGTGTCATGAACTCATGTTCGACGATTCTTGGATCTATGCCTGGAATTTCCTTGTAAGACCAAGCAAACATGTCACATAATTCTTTAAATAAATCTGTGTAGATTCGAATCTCCTCAGGGGAGCAGTCTGCTCCGATGAAGACATTCTTTATTATGCCAGGGGTTCTTGAGATATCGATAGGTATTTTCTCAATGATGGTTTCCATATTTCCTTCAACGTAAACTACATGTGTATCCAAAGTATTGATAGAACAAGACCTATCTCCAGTCATAATCAAAGTGAATGCACCTGCTTCAATTCTTCTTAACTCTGGGAGGAAATAAGATCTATGATGGAGATCATCCCAAGGTCTGTTCGGACTAGTCATTGCCTCGATACTCTCCTCATCAGAGGGAAATACTAGCTCTAAATAATTAGTATCGACGAGGGAAATTTGAGCCCAAATAGGCTCGAGAATTGGATCTAACTCTTGTGTGGGAGTCAGATCGGGGTCGACAAAAGTTTGTTGGACTCTAGAGTATGCAACTTCTACCACGGACAAAGGCATGGCCATGACATGGTGCTTTGTCCCTTCCATTGTGGCTGATGGGGAAGGAAGTGTTCACGGGTCATCAAAGTAAGTTGTACGAATCGACGAAACTTGAAAAATTTCAACCCTAGGCTGGTCGAGAATCACCGATATGTAATTGACATTATCGGTCAGAGGTGGGTAATTGAAAGTACCCATAAAAGGTGGGCACAAACCAACCCCTATTTTGACGATGTCGTGCTGAGTGCTATCAATCATCAGGACCGTGGATGCTCCCAGTGAAGGGTCGAGATGGAAGAAAAAAAACTAATCAATGGACACGATCTGACCATCCTGTGGAAACAACAACACCGAAAAAAATGTCGCAACCATTGCTTGCATAGCATAGGTCCAACTCCTTCCTAACACGATATTGTAGTCGAGAGACACATTGATCACTTCAACCTTGATGCACACAGTCTTCCCCCCCAACTGCATGGGGAAAGAGGGGATGATTCCATGTGGTTGGAATGAATGATTGTTGAACATCATAAGAAGAGTAGGTGAAAGAGACAACATGGGTTGGCCAATGGACTTCCAACACACCAAATACATCACGCATGTCGAGGCACCCTCATCAACCACCATGTGGAAAATGTTTCGAGTAAACATTTTCATGGTGTAAGCCACTACTATCTGAAACGCTATCTGGTAAGGAAGATGAGGTTTTAAGTTTGTCGTACCAATCATGATCGTTCCCAGATTACAAGTCTCAGTATATCCTAAGGAAGCTAACAGAGCCTTTGTCTAGGAAGGGTAGCTCTGGAGGACTTCCCAAGATGACATCACACAAGGGGTTTGTGACAAATCCTCCACCATAGAGTAGTTATGGGTGGCCCTTGCATTTGGGTTGTGAGAAGCTTTATTGAATGCACCTTTGGGGATGCGTGTCATTGTTTCTCCCAACATATTCTCAATCTGGAGAGGAAGAGATGGGTTTTCGACTTCTTTACCCTTCTCAAGGGTGTTTGGCATTCCATAGTCACATTTCCTAGTCGTTAAGTCAATGCTACCTTTCATCATGTCCACATTCGCAGATGAAGGATTACTTGAAGATGAAGGGGGTCCTTGACCGACCCCTTTTGCACTTGAATAGGATTGAGATAAATGTTTCCCATGGAGAAATGGATTTGTTAACACGGTAGGCAGCTATTGTGCCAATAACTTCTGGGCCTCCGCAAGTTGAGGGAACTGATGAGTTAGATGGTCTTCCTTGCAGAGATTATAAGGATACTTCGACTTTTTCTTTTTAGTGTTTCCCTCGCCAGCATTATTGGTAGGTTTCTTATCCTCCTTACCCTTCTTTCGTTGTTTCTTCTTTCCATCAGGCTGTTGGGTGGCCTTCGGGTTTGTCGATTGCAAACTGTGTACATCCGACATTTGAGTAGGGGGAGCAACCAAATGAATGGTCTGGCTAGCCGTTGTCTGCTATATTGACAATTGTTGTAATTTATTCGAAAACCTATCTATGGGATTCATTTGCACTAAACCTACAATAAAATCAGCATGTGGTCCAGATCTTTATTTGGTCTTGTCAAGTATCGACTGTGGTGCATCAGGAAAAAGTTTGTAAAGTAAACCAGACTGAGAATAAATCAGTTCTAGCTGCTGGGCTCTCATTATCACTTCTTCCTCTGAAAATACCCCAAGGTTGCGGTGTCTTTAGATAACTGAGGTACCAAAGACTTAAGGAACCACTCTAGCAGGAATGTTGGTGGGATTGGAACTTTTATCAAACTCTTAAGGAATCTCCATTATCGGATGTGATCTAAGATATGGTCCTCTTTTGTCTTCTTAAAGTTGGCCAACAATTCGGTGTCGGCATCGTATCTCACAGGTAATTGGAAATGGTTTAAGAAATCCATTTTCAATTCGCCGAAGGAAGATTATCTTGAGTGGTTGAGCTCGATGTACCATAAAAAAATGCAACTGGATGGAGTCATCTCTCAAATAATTGGATGAGCACCATAAATGGAAAGTAGTCACATGATTGCCTGGATCTTCATTAGCCTTGGCCTCAAACTTTGGGATGTCTGAAGGCAACTTGGTCGGAATAGGGGGCCAATGTGGATCATGATAGATGGGGTCATTTAATAACCTTCTCAAGTGTGGAAAGTGCAGTGTTTCCAGAAATGGTAATTTGGGTTGTTGATTGTAACAAGGGAAAAAGGAGCCTGGATTTTGGTTGGCACCAGGTTGCCAGGAAAAGTTAGGTTGCTAGATAGGGTTCTGGTAATAACCATGGCCGTGAACAATGTACAGATTTTGTGTTTGTTGAGACGTCATCAGCTGACTCCTGTAATAGGATGTAAAGGGTTGGGATTGCATTGCATTCCAAGGATTTGGGAAGGGTTCCCCCCTGCCTATCTGACGGGCATAGGTGTTGAGACTTGCCCAAGGTTCCATTTGCTATGGAAGGGGTTTCCCTTGATCGGCTTCCCTGACAAGGGAACTGATCCCTACCATAAATTCCAAGGTCCTTGTGAGTAAGGAATTCCTAAGTTTCCCCCCTATGCAGAAATAATACTCTGTACATGATGTTGTTGTCCATAATTGGGGTTTCCCCCGACCAAGATGGCAGCTAATGAGAAAGTGTCGTTACCAAATGTGTCAAACAAAGAGAATGGTGTCCAACCTAAAATCATGCTATAAGTAGGAAGTCCTTGACTACCTAATCCAAATGAACTATAGTTTACATTCGGTCCAACAGAGTGCTAGTCGGAACCACCTAGCGAAGGGGACAAAGGAGGTATATGACCCCCTCTATAAGGGAAAGCATTATAGGGAGCTGAAGTGCCCCTCATGGATCCTTGTAGAGGCGTGTTGGAGCTCCCTTCCTCGATACCTAATGTCTATAGAGTGGAGTGGGAAAGGACAATGCTCATACTGAAGCCAGGCATCCTGTATGAGAACAGAGGGCTTGTCGCACTTTGGGTGTGTTGGGTATGTGTTATATTCTTTGCACGAATAGTAGTGTCTGAGCGCCTGCGCTGGGCGCGCAGGGGTTCGGGGGCAGCGCCCCCGAAATTTTTATTTTGGGCCGACATATTATCGCCGTGCCGACATATTTCCGGGACGACATATTTCCGGGACCACATGATATTAGGTGGTTTTCGGCACATGGTTTTTGCCGATGGTTTTCTATTTTCGGTTAAGGAATTAGGGTTTTGGACTAATCCAGGTCATTGGGTTAGGGTTTTGGATGCCGCTGGCTCCTATATGTATATTGTATTGTAAACAATGTAACACAAGTGTATCAATATAATATATGCTGGTTTTCCCGGTTTGGGTTTCCAGGTGAAAAATATCTGTGTAATGTTTGTATTTGCCATTGTCTCTTTTCTGTTCTTTTCTGAATATTAGTTTGTAGTAGATATTGTACAAGGTTAGAATTTACAGGGTGAACAGAGCAGTGATCACCATAGATGAAAACCAACCTTTTCCCGAGGTAGAGGCAATCGAGACCATAGTAGTCCATACCGACGATGGTTGGTTAGGAGGCGAAACACCCCCTATAGTGACAACCATAGAGGAATTATGAGTATTCCCCGAAGAAGTAGCAACATTTGTTTCCATCGTTGCATGTGACACTATCTGACGCTCATAAGTTTGAACCTGTACTACGATGGGTGTCAATAGATCAGTGATTGGAGGGTTATATGGACCAAGAGATTTCACTTCGAGATAAAAAATGATTGGTTCCTCCAGAATCAAATGTTCTCCTCTGGAAGATGAGTCGGGTACATTTTCATGTAGCCTAGTCGCCTCAAATGACCCTTGTTGGTCTAATTTTCTCCTTAGTAGTGGTGGGGGTGGCTCAAGATCAACCAGTGACAGGCCCAAAAGCCTTTGCGACTGGTGGAGCTCCTGATCCTCCACTGTGAGAGAAGATAAATGACACACTAGGGCTTTCTATAATCATTTTTAAAAACCACCACACACTAGAAAAGGTTCCTATGAGGTAAGACAAGCAGATCACTAGCTAGTCAGAAGAATAGTTACAACAACCAACACTAGAGAAACTTACCGATGCAAGTGCAACATGCATACGGAAGCACCCTCCGAGTATACTTTGAAAAGCATGACCCGATGTCTGCTCTAGGTACCGTGGTATACCCCTATAGTCACCTTTGCAAGTCTCTAAGATAAAGGAAACTAGGTTGCCAGTGTGCAAATGGTCACTAGGTAGGTATAGTCGATAATGAGGTGGAACACAATGAGAAGGATATCAAGCCCGAAACCTATCAAGGGTATCGAAAGAAAGTGTTTTGGAAGACTACTGAGGGCCTTGAACATATTCTAGACCCATGAAGCTCCGTAGAAAATGCGATCAATGAAATCCCAAGATAAGCCCTCTATATGCGTTCCCCACTAAGCTTGGTTTTCCTTTGGATGGGTTATCTTCACTACCTTTCCACACAGGACCTTGTGTTTAGCCCTTTTGTTAGAGGGGGGTCCCAGATAACTTTCACGGTTACTGGACTTTCAAGCACTCCCTATCTCAAACTCTTATGCTTGTTTTTGTAGCCTTGAAGAGTTTCCTCTCCAATCCTAAATCAAGGCTCTAGCTTAGACGAAATTGATGAACCCTTCAAACACAAAGGCTAATAACTTTTAATTAGGGGTTAATTTTAGTGGTTGTATTAAGTCAAAAGGAACGAAAGTGAAACTAGTGATGTTCTTTAAGAGATGAAAGAGAAGAGCATAAGATGATACTAGAAACAAAAGTACTTCTTTCTTCACAAATAAAGATTTGGCAATTGAAACTCTTTCACCAAACTTTTCGTAACTACTTTTCTCAGATCTTTGAAAATTAAAACTCAAAACAATATGTTGTCCCTTGACCAAGTTTTGAGGAACACTTGGTCATATTTGACCATTTTTGGGTCTTCGACAGGATGTCGAAGATAGAGTGCCAGACGAAGCAGATATCATGGGATCTCGACCCACTTTCGGGCCCCTTTTCTAGTTTTGGGACAATGTAATGGGAAAGGGATGTTGGCCTATGGGTTCACCCATGCTTAGGCCCACTTTTGTATGTATAAATAGATGTCTAGGCGAAGTAAGTAAGAGGACGGTAGCCTATCTATGTGATGTAAGATAAGTGATAGTAGTGCTTTGTGCATGATTGTAGAAGGGTTACAGAGCTAAGTGCAAGTTATTATAGAAATTATAGAAGGCTTTGTGCTACAACGAAAGGAAGAAGGATCTAGCAAGATGTACAGATCTTCTATCCTGTGTGTGGAAGGGTTTTTAGTGATTGTGTGTTGTAACCAATTGAAGACATTAATAAAGAATAAGAGTTGGTGGGCGTAGTCCCAGGGTGGGGGTGAACCACGTACATGTTTTGTTGCTCTGCTTTCTGCGATGTATCGATGTGTTTCTATGTGATGAATGTTAGATAGATATGATGTTGCTTTGTGCCTAATCATGTGAATGAATGATAGATATGACCTATATGGATGTTATTAGTGCTTGAATTTGCTAGATCTAATGTGTTCCTTTTATGTTAAGTGTTATTAGATGATGGATCTGGTTTCATACTGTGATACTTTGTAATTAGGGTACGTCTGCGTTGTTACTAAGAACTAAATATTGATGAAGATTAACTTCTAAGTGATTTGTTAAGTGTTAGAATCATAGATATGTGTCCAAACTAAGGTTGCAGACATCTGAGTCCTGCAACCACCCCTTCCTCTACCTCAAGTGAGACTTCATCTAGTTCCCAGGTGTTGCTGAAAGGGTCAGTAGTTAGGGTTTTGTTGTTGCGTTGTTGTAGAATTGAACCCTGGGTCTACCCCTGTGCCAACAAATGGTTCCGTTGTTGGGACCTGAAACTGTGATTGCTAGGAACTGAGAAAGAAGAAGCTTTGTGCAAAGATTCATCCTGAAACTTTGGAAGCTCTGTGGTAAAGAAGGAAGGACAGATCTGAAGAAAAGAAGTCAGATCTAAACGCTTTGTGCTTTAAGAAAGGTTAAAGTGGAAGTTTCTGAAGAAAAGAGATCATATCTACAAAAAGAGGTAAGATCTGTAAGCTCTGTCCTCTGATAGAGGTAAGAACAACTAAAAGTTTTTAGATCTGGAAGATTTATACTCTGTAAAAGTAAGATAAGTGAAAATTTTTGTTTCTAAAATATGGATCTAGGTATGCTTGATAGAGTCTGTCCTAGCTTGAAAACTAGGTCATTGTTAGATGAAAGAAGGTTTGATATGAATATATCTGGTAAGAATAATGATAAATATGTTATACCTATCCATAGAAAGAATGTTTGGACTAACCAATGGATGTAGGATCCTAGAAATAATTTTTTGCAGGCTAGCTACCATGATCCTAGTGTGCAGTACAGAAAGGGCTAGGGATCATTTACAAGAAAGAGAGGATTAACCCTATGTTACAGTTGAAAACAACCAAGCCATCTAGTTAAGGAATGCTCGGGTGGAAGACCTAGTTGTCTCTGTTGCAAAGCTTTGGACCATGAAGTGTTGGATTTCCCTAAAATGATTGCTAAGATTGAAAGAATGAATCTGAATGAAGAAAACCCTAAGGCAACTCTAGAAATAGTCAAATCTCAGAAAGAATCTGAGAAAGTATTACTACAGATGAAAGAGACCATGAATGACCACCAAAATTTTAGGTTATCAGAGATCTTTAAAGAAAAAGAATGCATCAAAGTAAGAATAGAAGTTTTCGACATTAACTATGTTCTTGATGAAGAAAAACCAGTGAACATCATGCTAGAGAGAACTTGGGAAACTATAGGAAGACCTGCTACGAACCCTTCACTAAGAGGAATAGGAATCTTTAGAGGAAATATGGTGACCCTACATGGAAATTACGTAGCACGTGCTTGCAAGCACGCCCGCTCACAGGATCTTCTCTTTTCTCACGGCTCGAAGAACCCAAATGTTCTTCTATTTCCCTATCAGGAAATATGCACCCACTAAACTCTTCGTGCAATCCTCTCTCTCTGCACTCGGAGGATTGGACTTCGCGACTTCACGAGGTTAGTGGTTGAGCGTTGTATCCCTGAGTCCCCGAGACCCGACGATAGTCAACGCTGACCTTTCCTTCTATTTTGGAACTTTTCCTATCGCGAATTTGACACTCGCGATGTCAAACACTTCGTTTCCCTAACTCCCAATGCCTGATACGTCGAAACTTCCACACATGCGCGGGTTGACTATTCAACGGTTCTTTACTTCATTGGCACTTTGGGGTTCACGATTTCACGAATCCTGATGCAATTGTTTCAGAACTTCTCGTCACGAAACTCTGATAGCTTGTGCTACCTATCCACCACTAACTCCTGTGGCCCCACACTATCTTTTGATTGTCGGGATATCGCGTATCATAATATCGCGATTCATGCTGCTAAGTTTACGGAGTTCAATCTACGAAACCCCGATATACGAAACCACGTGTGAATCCGACGACCCCTTGTGACTTGGATCAACGGCGCTGCCCCTCCTGAGCTTTGAACATTTTGAGGATACATCGTCATATCTTCCCTACACTTCTGGGATATCTAATGGCCCACGTATTATTGCGAATTCTCCTCGAAGAATACCGACTGTTCGTTTCTTCTTCGATGATTCCTACGAAATGACTAAGTTTTCTCCATAGAACTCGTCCACCTACAACGTGAACTTATGACGCTTGCTTAAACACTTCACGCACAACTTCTCTGCAATGTTCTTCAACAAATTCAAAGGCTCTATCCTTCCTGAGCTTTTCCCACGACCTTCAAGTCCTTCAGAAAACTCTTGCACACACTCCTTGTGGAAAACCTTCAACCACGTCTAAGTGTTGAAGTCCTTCGACTCTGCGCACGCCTGCAACAGTAGTCCTTTGATACTTCACTTAGGTTCGCAACCCTGAGACTTTTACCTAGACTGCGCACTCCTTGCACGTCTCCTGTGCCCAACTGCACTTTGGGGAAATGAGAACAAAAGTAAAACTATCTGAGCTCTCTGTCAACGCACTCTTGCATCCATCCTAGCAATAGCTCTAATCAAACGCTTGTTTGATGCATCTTCAGCTGCAACTTCTTCTTCATGTTCAACCTCCACTTCGCTTTCGGAATCACTCAGATCCCGAGCACTAGTTGTACGTCTTTGCTTTGTCTCCATGTCTTCGAGTCGAGCTCGGAGATCACGCATTTGTCTCTCCATGACTGGGTCTGTTATCTTCCTACCTCTTCTTCTCGCAATTTCCCTATCCTCTGGATCGAGTGATTGTCTGTCTCTCCTTGGCGACATGGTGAATTCTCTTTCCTCTCTAGTACAGAAAGCAAAGAACCTTTCTGTGCTCTGATACCAAACTTGATGTTGTGTATCAGAGTGATCCTTACCCCTTATGCCTCCCTTGTCTAAAATATATAGACAAGAATGAAGATCTGATACCACTTGAAACAGCACGTGCTCTCAAGCACGTCCGCTCACAATATCTTCTCTTTTCTCGCAGCCCGAAGAACCCAAATGTTCTTCTATTTCCCTATCGGGAAATCTACACCCACAGAACTCTTCGTGTGATCCTCTCTGTCTGCACTCGGAGGATCGAACTTCGTGACTTCGCGAGGTCAGTGGCTGAGCGTTGTACCCCTAAGTCCCTGAGACCCGACGATAGTCAACGATGACCTTTCCTTCTATTTCAAAACTTTTCCTATTGCGAATTCGACACTCGCGATGTCAAACACTTAGTTTCCTCGACTCCCGATGCCCGATACGTCGAAACTATGACGCATGTGCGGGTTGACTATTCAACGGTCCTTCACTTCATCGATACTTCGGGGTTCGCTATTTCGCGAATCCTGATGCAATTGTTTCAGAACTTCTCGTCGCAAAAATCTGATAGCTTATGCCACCTGTCCACCACTAAATCCTGTGGCCCCACACTATCTTTTGACTGTTGGGATATCGCGTATTGTAATATCATGATTCCTGCTGCTATGTTTACAGAGTTCAACCTACAAAACCCCAATATACGAAACCACGTGTGAATCTGATGACCCCTTGTGACTTAGATCAATGGCGTTGCCCCTCCTGAGCTTTGAAATTTTTGAGGATACGTCATCGTATCTTCGCTCCACTTCTGGGAGATCTAACGACCCACGGATTATCACGAATTCTCCTCGGAGAATACCAACCGTCCATTTATTCTTCGATGATTCCTACGAAATGAGTAAGTGTTCTCCACAGAACTCATCCACCTAGAGCATGAACTTATGGCGCCTGCTTAAACACTTCATGCATAACTTCTCTGCATTGTTCTTCAACAAATTCGAAGGCTCTATCCTTCCTGAGCTTTTCCCACGACCTTCAAGTCCTTCAGAAAACTCTTGCATGCACTCCTTGCGGAAAACCTTCAACCACGTCTAAGTGTTGAAGTCCTTCAACTCTACGCACGCCTGCAGCAGTAGTCCTTCGATACTTCACTCAGGTTCGCAACCCTAAGACTTTTACCTGGTCTACACACTCCTTGCACAGCTCTTGTGCCCAATTGCACTTTGGGGAAATGAGAACAAAAGCAAAACTATCTGAGCTCTCTGTCAATGCACTCCTTGTAGACACTTCGACTGAACTCCTTGTAGGAACTCCTTTCTTAGATAGAGAAACAATTGAAACTCATTCCTTCTTCCTCTCAGACTTCAATTCAAACATGAAATCATATACCCAGCAGATAAAAGCAAATGTATAACAGGAAGCAAACATTCATGAGCATATTAACATCAATACATAGAGAACAACACAAAACCATGAATTTGAATCAAAGATTTCTTCTATTAATTCAAATATCTGTACATGGGTGTTCTTATATGGCTCTCTGCATGCTCTTTCTCTCTTCAAAAATGCTGCTTCATAATATTACAATGCACAATGAGGGTGTCTATATCCCGTTTCCATCTTGCGCTCTCAAACAGTCTAATATAGAATTAAATTCTATCTACTTTACATTAATTATATTTCAATGCCTTCTACCTACTAAGGATGAGATCAATCTGCTCAAGGTCCATTACATTATACAAGTGTGCTTCATTAAATTTCCACATTAATGTTTGCGCATCAAATTTAAGAGAAACTCAAAATTTGTGTTGGCTCGTCCAGCTGTTCTTTGGCTTCCGCATTGGCTCACTTGATGTGGGAGATGCTCCTGCATCAAGAAAGCTCACTCAGATATCTATGAGTGATAATGGAACTTCGACAGAAGAAAATTTCAAGATTATCAAGTTTATTGAGGACAACGCCCCGTTTACTATGTTACTTGGAAAACCTTGGATTAAGAGAGATCAAGATAGAAAGAAAGAAGAAGAATTTTTTTTAGAAAAATAGAGACAAGAGTTAATAGATTTCATGACTAGAAGGATTGCATAGTTGATTGAAGAATAGGAGAACAGATCAAAACCAATTATCGTTAGAGGCCCAAATGTCGAAGATGAAAGAATGTCAAAAGGATCACAGAAGACCAAAGCACATGTCCCATAAAAAGAATAATTATTACCCCTGGGTCTTAGGAGATAATCCTAGGAGTGCGAAGTACGTATGTTCAAGTAAAATAAGAATCAAAATAGGAACAAAATCCCCAAGATGAAGCTCACTGGAAAAAAGGCTAGGAAACTAAGTAAAAGGAGAGCTAATATCGACATACTACAAAATACTTCAGAGGGAACCTCGCAGAATGGGAAACTTGAAAAAATTGAAATTCGTCGAGATATCAGACCAGCAACATAGGCCACTTCGCCGAGGCAAAGCAATATAGCCATTGGAAGATGGTATAACCGTTCGACTGCCGCTCCGAACGGGTCAAAAATCATTGATGGTTTACCACTAGACCATCATACCACACCATAACGGATAGAACATGAGTTGCAAGCAGACCATTACTAGCCTTTTTTATTATTCCACCATTCCACGCACTGAGAATACCTTTTTCTAACTAAGAAATTGAGCCCACAGCCTAAGATTATTTTTCATTGTGATCATCTCCTTGTTCCCGTACCCTCCACTATAGTTTTCGAATCCAGTTCACACTCGATCTAATCGACCCTGAGCTTGTATGTCGGATGAGCTTAGCGCATTAGAGAAAGTAGTCGAAGAAGTTATGGTTGAATTAATGACTAAGAGAGTCATGTCAGAAATAAGGATGTCTGCAGGTGTCCAAGCATCATCAACAGGAGGATTCCAAGCTTCTCCCTCAACTGCTCGTTGAGCAGGACCTTCTCGAACCATGATAGAGACAAGAACAAAGCATAGAGATGACATTGTGAATGCCAAGATTATTCCATGCATTTTTCTGACTTACATACCACCTCTGAGTGGTGGTATTAACCGCGATAGTGTATCTAGAGACTTTGAGTATACTTTGATCACTGCGTACCTTCTGAAAGAGTTGCACGTAGTTCAAGCCGATCAAGACAAGCTCACAGCGTTGAAGTTAATGACTTCAACCTCGGTGACAGGAAATTCTACAATATGCTTTCCCCACACAAGTATCTAACGAAGACGAAGGGAAATGACTCAAAGATCATCCCGCAATCTTGGACCCAGAACCTCACACAGTCTACATTGTTGAATGTTATGAAGATCCCGCACTTTGGCAGACACCAGGAGGTGAATGCGTGCGTAAAGTTGCTTCTATATTGCTATCACAGAGGATACCTATGGATAAACTGATGCATCAATGTGGATCCTACCTTGATCAATCAGATCATAGGGCTTATCATGCAAGGCCCTAAACCACAGGAGTTCTACACTAGAAAGACCTCCGACCGAGCATTAGTGCAGAGAATTAAGGAAAACTATGGAGATGCCGGAAGGGAACGTGAGGATACAAGATAGCCTCTATCCAGAGTGATGCAGTGTGCCTTGCCTATTAGTTGATTGTAGGAAAGTTAGTTTGTAAGAATAGAGCAACTCAAGTGACCGGATTTGTAATCAACCTCGCAGGAAAGTGCACAGAGGGATTACAGATGAACTGGGTGCAGTACCTTGTCAACCAACTAGAGATTGATTCCAGAGAAGCACAAGACCAAGGGTATGACTTCCACTTTAGTTGGATTCTCATATTGATTGCTTTCATTGTCTGGGAGCCACTTTCTTGGATATAGAAACCTTCAAACCACTGGCCGCGAAGTTCTATACGATCTGGTATTCTAGAGACATGAGAAAAAAGTGGCAGTGCAATGTCGTCTTCCACACCTACTACAACTAGTTGAAGATCAAAATCCAGTCTTCACTACGCATCACCCTGAACACACTTTACAGGTTTAGACCCCTGATGAAGTTCAGTGCGGACTGCCACTTCACCTACATTACAGCGTGTTGATGAGCATAAATAGCAGCTCCAGTCATATTAGAAATTGATAGAAGATGACTTGGAGGAGATTACCAAGGAATGGTCAATAGACCTCCTTGTTCCAGCAGACCCCACAGAGGTGTTCAATGTGGATAGCCCTAAAACTATGTCGGACACACCTTGACCAAGTAAAATGAAGAAAAATGACGAAGTGCATGATGTCCATAGCACATCGATGGAGACATCTTCGACCTCACCTGAGCATGGAGATGATGGTGGAGAACTAGGTGGCATGGAAGTCAAGAAAAACAAAGGCAAAGTTACTCCACCTAGAGATGAAGAGGATCCAACTAAGAAAAGGAAGGTTACCCCACCAAAGCCTTTGTCCTGAAAGAAATCCAGAGCCACCAGGGATATGTTTAAGACTACCCTAACCTTAGACGAATTCGACTTCTTAGTCGCTACATTGAATGATGCTTCATTGGAGATCGTGGAAAATTAAGAAGCAAAGCAAGAGGAGGTATTCAGCCGAATCAAGGGTCAACTTTGATAAGTGCAGCAGGCACTACAATCCAGCCACACAGTTTCTATTGCACCCTCGACAAGTGGAACAGAAGAACCAGGAGATGAGCTATCCCAACTGCACCAGATTGCCAATAAAGTTGAAGCTCGCCTTCAACGAGATCAGGAAGAGACAATGCAAGATACTCAAGATTTGGCACAGGCACAAAAAGATTTGCTAGAACAACGCAGTAATGTAGAACAAGAAAAACTAGCTCTTCAAGCAAAGTGGGAGGAAGAGAAAGAAGTGCTACAACAAGACAGGGAACAATTGCTCGCAGAGAAACTCGAATTACAGGAATGGGTTCACAAAGCACTTCACTCTATGATAATCATCAAAGTCCAGATAGAATAACGAGTTCGATAGTAGGTGACACAACTGGAAGGAGTGATCCAACAACTTCAGTTGCGCATCGTAGACCTTGAACTTCGCACTGTGCCTGAGACACCTCAAGAAATAAGAGATCTAAGAGAGGCCACTTCCCGAAGCGTAGTTGACCGACTAAAATCCTTTTCCTTGGAATAAAATTAGCTAAGCTCCAAAATCACCCAAACATATGAAAGACTCATGGAAAATCCAGAATTATAGGCATTAGAGTTGCAGCTCCAACACACACAACAGCAGGTAGACACGTTACAAGCACAACTAAACGCCTTGTCACTGGTTTAGAGAATGAAGAGGTTTCCAGAGAAATGCACAACCCAGCAGAAAGTATGCACACTCCAGAGTAAAGTAATGGAAGTCTCTCAATGAATTCAACCAGTGAAAGAAAAGGCATGCCAATTATTCACTGAAATTGAAAGCGAAGGAGTAGAACTTGAACAGGTTGTGAGTATATAAGAATAATGCCTCGAAGGACCAACCAATGATGCACTTATTCAGGAGTTCACTGAGTAAGAAGCAGTAGCCCTGCATTATATCGAAGCAGCCCGATCCAAGCTAGAGGTGTTCGAAGTGGAATTTCTCAGACCAGAGTGACTTGGGATGAGTCACATGTGAGTGTTGGGGGCCTGTTGTCCCTTGACCAAGTTTTGAGGAACACTTGGTCATATTTGACCATTTTTGGGACTTCGACAGCCTGTCAAAGATGGAGTGCTATATGAAGCAGAGATCATGGGATCTCGACCCACTTTCAGGCCCCTTTTTGGGTTTTGGGACAATGTAATGGGAAAGCGATGTCGAACCGTGGGTTCACCCACACTTAGGCCCACTTTTGTATGTATAAATAGATGTCTAGGAGAAGTAAGTAAGAGGACGGTAGCCTATCTATGTGATGTAAGCTAAGTGCTAGTAGTGCTCTGTGCGTGACTGTAGAAAGGTTACAGAGCTAAGTGCAATTTATTATAGATATTATAGAAGGATTTGTGCTACAATGCAAGGAAGAAGGATCTAGCAAGTTGCACAGATATTCTGTCATGTGTGCATAAGAGTTTCTGGTGAATGTGTGTTGTAACCAATTGACAACATTAATAAATAAGAAGAGTTGGTGAATGTAGCCCAGGGTGGGGGTGAACCACATACATGTTGTGTTCCTTTGCTTTGTGCGATGTATCGATGTGTTTCTATGTGATGAATGTTAGATAGATCTAATGTTGCTTTGTGCCTAATCATGTGAATGAATGCTAGATCTGACCTATATGGATGTGCTTAGTGCTTGAATTTGCTAGATCTAATGTGTTCCTTTTATGTTTAGTCTTATTAGATGATGGATCTTCTTGCATACTGCGATACTCTATAATTAGGGTACGTCTGAGCTGTTACTAAGAAATGAATATTGATGAAGATTAACTGCTAAGT
This sequence comes from Picea engelmannii, assembly GCA_009831015.1. Lineage (NCBI taxonomy): Eukaryota > Viridiplantae > Streptophyta > Pinopsida > Pinales > Pinaceae > Picea > Picea engelmannii. The sequence goes on along the minus strand of ML779436.1, from coordinate 328,366 downwards.
TCTCTGTTAAGTGTTATAATCACAGATCTATGTCCCAGCTAAGGTTGCAGACATCTGAGTCCTGAAACCACCCCTGCCTCTACCTCGGGTGAGACTTCATCTGCTTCGCAGGTGTTTCTGAAAGGGTCGGTAGTTAGGGTTTTGTTGGTGCGTTGTTGTAGCATTGAACCCTGTGTCTGCTCATGTTCCAACACAATATTTCACTCGACTATGAGCTACTTAATCTCCTAAGAATTCAAGTAAAGAGCTTAAGAAAACTTTATTTTTCCTTGGTAAACAAAGAAACTAACCTAAACTACTTTACCAAACAAAGTAATGAAAGGATTTTGTTTTTATTGTTACTTGCTTCAAAACAAGAAATTTGAAAATGAATTCTTTTCTTTTCTTTTAAAGCAAAAAAATGGGAATATGACGAAAAGACAGGACCAAGAAATGGCTTTTGTCCTAATTGCAGATCGCAGGGAGTCACTAACAACACCAAGCAGGCAGATCAAGGAAAACTCACCAACTTTTCTAAAAACCCTATTAAAGAAAGCACAAAAATTCTTTCGTCAAAAGAAATCTAAACTGAAGTCAGACCTAGGCTACAAACTGTTATAACAGAGACCAGTACTAGATCAGGAAAAATCCTGAGAAGTATGACTTCTGACAGGGAAGAGGATGATTGCCTCTTCGTTTTACAAAAATTTTCTCAACAGGCACGCTACTGACACTTCAACAACCAGCGTATATACGCGGGCTATCCAAGGGAATGGTGCATATGCACACATGTAGGCCCACTACAAGCCACATACATATTTGTAAATCTTAAACAAAATGAAAAAACAAAAGTCCAACACAGGTTGGTAGTACTGGTACAAAATACCAACATCCCTTAATGACACAGAAGCTCACAGAAACTCAGAAAACAATGAATGAATTGATTCAAAGTACCCAAAAGAAATATCCCCAAAGACCCTAGAGACATCCCCAATATGGTCTCCAATTCTTCTATAGTGGGAAAAACCCCCTAAGGACTACACAAATGGCCTAAAGTGTAGGCAGAACTAACCGTGTAAAGTCTCGTACTTCTTGTCACTATCCCAACATTACCCCAAAATCATAAGTAAAAGACAAGAGAGAGGGATCTGGTAGGCCTACCTTAAACTCCATGCCCGATGTTGATCCCTTTGTGCTTGGTTCTTTCCTCACTGCAAATATCCTCCCAAGGTTGACCTACATTCATCAAAATAAAAACAAGAAACTACAAGCATGCATTCTACATATGGATTAGTGGGTTAGACAACATAAACAAAAAATGTAAACAAATCATATGAGTTTAAGACGTCATTTGGTAGGACAGAAAAAGTACTTCTTTATATTAATCTCACAAAATTCACTTACAACATGAGACTGACACTGCTCTTCAAACTTGGTCCTGGGCTTCTCTTCACGATGCACCAACTACTTCCATCTCTTCTTCTCCTCTTTAGTTCTCTCTTAGGGAAATGGTAAGGGGGTTACAATTGTGGCAAAGGGGGATTGATAAAATGGGTAGAGTGTCTTTGCTCCCATGCTTCTTCTTGCAGTGGGACCCCATCCCCTTCTTTTATAGGAAAAAAGGGACAATAACGGTTGGGGTGACTCACTATGGGTAGTTAAATGGTTAAGTAATGGCCTGAAAACCATTATCCTAAACAAATTTCCACATTTCACAATATTCTATGAGTGTACGCATGATGTAGTTTCTCAGTGAGAATGTGTACGTGGGAAGTAATGGTGCAGGACGCCTACACCTTCAAAATGATGGTTTTTAGAAGATCTATTCAATAATGGCTTGGTAAAGATAGCAAGTTAGATGGTCTGATGCTAGATATGCATGTCAGGTGAGATTTAGGGTTATAACATGGGGAGGCTTCCTGCTCTGTGTATGCAAAACATTGTCTCACGACCAATTGATTCACCCTCATACCAGGTATGTTTTCCCCAAATTCCATTACTGAGATTACCTATAGGGTGTAGGAAGGGTAAATCGTGTGTTGGGACACTTCTGTGATTATTTCATAATTTTGTTGATTGGGTTTTTCCATTCTCGTTGCTCTTTAAACTTTCAAGGTGCTAATTTCTAGGCTCTGGATAATAAGTATATTTTTCTTTGACTCAGGTAACTTAAGGTTCAATCTCTTATGATGAAAACCTTTCTCTATTCCAGTTTTCCACTGATTCGATAATCAAGTAACCTGGGTTGATTTTTTTATGTCTTGACTTAGGAATAAAAACGTGAATGCAATTAAGTTCTTTCTTAGTCATTTTTCATAAATAACATAGACCAAAACTCTAGGTTAGGTTTTTTGTCATTGTTCCTCAGTAAATCCTGTAATGGTCCTCCTTTGCCTTGCATAATGTGACATAGATGTGAGCTCCTGCAACTTATGTTGAGTATCTGACTTCATGGGTATAGGAATCTTACTTGGAAATTCTTGAAGGAGTTTTATAATCAGTCGTAACTCCATTTAGGCTTAGGTGATGGTGCTTACCCTAACTTGAACTATCTTCTCGACTTGGGGTTTGGAGTCACCCTAAAATTCGTGGACTGTCTGGAGATATTGAATTATATATATTTTCTCAGTCTATATTCGGAGTTCCATATTCTGTGTTGAATGTTCCATTATGTTTGGTAAAGACAAATCTATTTCAACCAAATGTTATGACATTTCCTTATCTTTGTTGGTTATTTACGATACTGAGTTTTCTTTGGAATCCATTGTTCGATAGTTTCTTTCAAAACTCCATTAGTTGGTTCCTGTGTCTGTATTTTTCCTTTTAATTGGTTACTGTATTTATTTTCGGCATATATATATATATATATATATATATATATATATATATATATATATCAAATGGGGGCCTGTGTGTTGAACGACTTGTTTAATACACGGCCTCCAACATACAATGTTTAAGTCTGTAATTAAACTAGAAATAACTTTTTCCTACAAATGATAATGTTGTCTATGGTGAAAAGGAAAACGTTTGACGCATGCCATTCGACACACAATATTTAAATCTTGGTTTAAAGCTTCGAGTAATGCATTCCTTTCAACATATAGTATTAAATAGATAATTATACTTTAGTTAATGTATTTGGCATGCTCATAATATGCAACCCTTTGAAATGAGATTATGTAGTTATTGATGGGTTATTTATTGTTTAATTATTTCTTGAAAAGTCTTATTAAGGAAAAATTCAGTTATCAATATAATGATGGGACCCCTGTTGCTGTGAGGGTGCCCATCAGGAATTCTTTGGTCCACTCCACCCCTTCGTCCTGTGGATGGTTTTTCAAGAACAATGTGAATGGAAGAAGAACATTAGCTTTCCCAATTCACAAGTTAAGTGAACACCTTTCGTAATTCACTCTAGTAATTATGTTATATACTCATTTAGCTTCTGTTGGAAAATTGCTAATTATGCATTTATGATTTCCTTACAAGAATATCGACCTTCAAAATCACTGGATTTAGGACAGATCCATATGCAAGAAAAGTTATTTGCGTTTCGTTTTATAGTTCTTCAGAGTGTACTCTATGTTCTAAGGAATGATACAGTTCTACCCTAGAACGCTATCATCGTGGACGAATTTGTTCAGGCTTGTATAGATGGATGAATTATTTATCTCTATAACCGTTAAAGAACGAATAGGAAGGGAAACCCCCCTTTTTAAAATAAGATCACACTGTTTTCAATTGTTATAAATCATAGCATTTTGAAGAGTTTGAATACCTATTTACTTGTTGATATGATTCTGGTAGATGGACATAATTTATGTAATTTAATTTAATGAGCCTTTACTCCTGTGTTAATGTATATCAAACAAAGGACTTTGTTTGTTGAATAACTAAACTGTACAATTTCATACAAAGGGCATAGTCATAATAATGAAAGATTTACTCCATTTCTCACGTGTCCAAGCACTGATAAACTTACTATATGAGTAGTTGGATGTAGAGTAATATGAAACATTCTCTCTCTCTCTCTCTCTCTCTCTATATATATATATATATATATATATATATATATATATATAGTCCTATCATATATGAATAATTATTCTAAGTCTTGTTTGGCCTTGCACTTTCTAGTATTATCAACTATCTAACATAGTTCTGTGTATTTAACCTACGACAATATATCTAGAAATATATGTAAATCTCAAGTTCACTTCCATAATTTCCTTTATCATTTGTACAGTTTAATGTTACTTGAAAATGAATATATATGTGTATGTGATCCACATGCCTAGTAGGGATTAAAAAAAACTAGCTCTAAAATTATATTTTATTTAATTTACATGTATCTCCTAGTTGCTATCATAACTAGCACACCATGGTTTTCCATTACTGTGTTCATTAACTAACTTCAGACTTCCTTTACAACAGTTAATACATATAAGTTATAGTACTAAATTTAACAAACTCAAACTGTAACTAACCAGCCAACATCCAGTAACCTTATTACTTTATTCATTAACGGGATCAACTTCCAAGGTTCATCCTACAAATCAATTTTATTTTACTTAACCATCATACAATAAAACATTTCCGCAAACAATAGGTCAGAATACTTATCTGAATGAAATCTGGGACAAAAAAAGGAACATCCAAGGTCCTCCCAACCTTAGAACAGAACAACCAATCTACATGCTCCGATCACCCCCTAGCTTGACCATGAATCCATGAGGGAAAATCTCCAGAACTCCTCCTTAGCTATAGTCCTTCAGTTTCAGAAAACTTCTCCTTTACTCACACTCATAAATAAATGTTCATAACAACAAGTGATAACTATCCACCTCTCTGCCCCAGCATACTAGGCAATGTCTTGCCTCCTCCCATATGCTATATATCCACAAGCATTTGTGCCTAGGTTTTTTCCCCTTGGGAATTTTCATATATTTTCAAATCCCTGATTTTCAGGGGTTTCCAATGGCCAAATTCTTGATTTTCCACTTGTAACATTCAACCATGGGGTAGTTCCAACATGTTCCCCACTCATGGAGTCATGGTCAACTAATTTTTAACCTGGCTTTTCCATTTCTCTCTCAGCAATAATTATAAAAATATTTGTTTCTTACAAGTGTCATAGTCAAAGATTTGGTTGGGACAGATCAAATATTTACCCAACAGTCATAATCATAATTTACAATTAACTAAATTCCAAATTCGGAATTACCATAAATGAAAGTAATTTTCCAATTTCGAATTTACCAAAAACGGAAATTATTTCCTAAGTATTTTTAGACCTAATAAAAATTTATTTTTGGGGATATTACAACTAAAGTAGTTGAACTTCCACTTTAAACCTGGGTCCCATGTCAAAGTTCTCATGTGAACTTCACGCTAAATATATTGGAACTTGTGAACCAACTCAAAATGATGCTCTAAAGATTGACATTGGTCACGTGGATCTAAATATTTAGAACAAACAAAAAATTCATTCACTTCGATTGGAGAATAATAAACCTGAAGAATAATATTTAGACAATGATCATGTTTACTCTCAAGTAATTTCTCTACCTGAGGGGAAGTACAGTCATCAAATAAAATATAGAAGTGGTTGTCATCCCAAAAATGACAACTATCGATATACCAATCATCACAATTGTCCACTAAACAATACCAAGTATACACTTCATGGTGATATTCATCTTTCATGTTCACCAAAGTATATTTCTCCTGCATGCTCTCCAAGGACTCATGAATACTATGAAAACCATCCTTGATACCTTCTTGAAAGTTATGCAATGTGTCATGCATTTGGGATTTGAATGCTTCAATCGTGTGTAGAATTTTCTTGATGGTTTGAGAGTGAACATCCATTGGAAACACCACATAAAATACACCAAAATAAATCTCTAGAAATTCTCTATCCAATGGGTCTGATCTTGTAGCAATATGAGAATCACCCTAGATGAAATTTTATGGACTTTACAGTTCCGTCATTGTCACGAAAAACCCCAAAAAATGGTTGATTTTAAATCAGCAATGGATTCACTTCCATAACTCTAATTCAAATGATTGATTTTTTAAATTTTGGTAAAATTGTGAGGGGAAGTCAAATATGTAATTTTGTTTTGGAAAATTCAGCTCTAGCTGTACAGAAATTAGAAAAATCATGCGGCCATTCACGGAGAAAAACATGAAAAATGCATATTTTAAAATGCAGATAACTTTACTTCCCGGACTCTGTTTCAAATGATTTTTTTTAACATGGGTGTTTTTCTGAGAGAAACTCAAATATACAACAATTTTCTGAAATTTTTTCACTAAAACCTACATAAATCATTCGGAATGTCATGGCCCTCCTTTTTTCTTCGAAAAAATAAATCTGTAAAAAAAAAAAAAAATCCCACAACGCCTGCCAAGGAAAGTGCTCTGATACCAATTGTTAAGTACCAAGGACATGAATACAAAATAAAAAAATATTGCCTAATATATTTGAATAAAATCACCACACAAGATATATGAAACAATATAGAAAACCAAAACTTTATTATATCAAACTCTTAGGGTAGGGAAACACCATACAATGGATCCTATTATGAAAGAGATCCTCTCCTATTCACTTTCTTCTTTGAGCGGGAATCCTACTATTGAACTACCACTCACAATAAAATACTTCTCTTCATATCCCATTACATTTCTTGAACCCATTTATATAGTGCTACCATCACCTAAGAACATTCTAGAGGAATAATATTCTAGAAGCAGAACCTTGTAAGAAGTCCTCTTATATTTATTATATCTAACTACCCATTTTTTTCTAACTACCATAGTGGGGATTTATTAATATATTGGACCTACTCCAACTTACATTGCATGACCACATTATCATATATTAAATGACTTCCACTAATAATACGTAACCACATTCCCATTGGGTACCTCCCTAGGTACCCCATATTACCTCCCTAGGTATAGTACACTCTCTCTCTCACACACAAACACATCACCCTCCCTACCTCTCTCTATCTCTCACACACACACACACACATCACCCTCCCTACCCCTCTCTCTCTCTCTCTCACACACACACACACAAGAAAACACTCTCCTCCACTCTCCCTCCTCTCCCCCTATCTCTCCTTACCTCCCTATCTCTTTATTTCTCTCTCTCTCTCTCTCTCTCTCTCTCTCTCTCCTAGAGAGGGAGAGGGAAAGAGGGAGAGATTTATAGAGAGAGAGAGAGAGAGAGAGAGAGAGAGAGAGGGAGATATATAAGGAGGAAGGGATAGAGGGGAAGAGGGGATGAGATATATAAATATATGGAGGGAGAGAGAGCGGGGAACAGTGTAGGAGAGAGAGGGGGGAGAGAGAGAGAGAGAGAGAGAGAGAGAGAGAGAGGTGTAGATAGATAAGGGTAGAGGGAGAGGGATATGGAATGAGAGTGTAGTATATATGGATAGAGAGAGAGAGGTAGAGGATGAGAGAGAGAGTGGTGGGAGAGAGAGGTTTCGAGAGAGAAGGGTAGAGAGAGAGGGAGAGGGAGCAAGAGAGTAGTAGATATGGATAGATAGAGAGGGAGATATTGAGAGAGAGGGAGAGGGGGGAGAGATAGAGAGGGTTAGTGGGAAGAGAGAAAGAGAGAGAGATAGGGATGAGTGGAGAGAGGGAGAGAGGCATAGAGTAATAGGAAAATAGATCACAAGAGAGAGGGACTATAGAGAGAGATAGAGATGTAAAGAAAGGGAGTGGGGGAGAGAAAAAGAGGGAGAGAGAAAGAGATATTTAGGACAAGACATGGGTAAATGTAGGAGAGAGAGAGGGAGGGATGGAGTGAGAGAGGGAGTGAGAGGTGAAAATTGATATGGAGAGAGAGAGGTATGGGGTATAGAGAGAGAGAGGGAGGGAGGGAGAGGCAAAGAGAGAGAGAGGGGGAAGAGTATGTGATAGAGAGAGAGGGAAACAAGGAGAAATGGAGATAGGTTAAGGGGGGGGGGGAAGGATCAAGTTGTAAGTAAAATAAATAGAGAGAGAGAGATAGATGGGAGGATACATGGAGTTAGATAAATACAATGATATAAAGGTAAAGAGATAAGGGGTATAGAAAGGGGAATTCAAGAGAAGGGAGAAGGAGATTGTGTATGAGAGAGAAACACAAAGGGAAGGAAGAAAAAATAGAGGGAGAGAGACTCTGGCTCTAAGGAGTGAGGTAGGGAAGGGGAGAGAGAGAGAGAGAGAGAGAGAGAGAGATATGGGAGAATATGTCAAGAGATGC
>ML779436.1:296835-312624 GCA_009831015.1 Picea engelmannii | reverse complement strand
TTATCACCAAAGTACTATGGACCTTATAAGGTGTTGCAAAAGATTGGTACTATGGCATACAAATTGGAGCTGCCTGCATCTTCATGAGTACACCCAGTTTTCCATGTTTCATGCTTAAAGAAGGTTATAGGTGACAAGATCCCGGTTCAAACTATATTTCCAGAACTTGATGAGGAAGGAAAAATCATATTGGAGCCTGAAGCCATCATTGACACAAAAATTCACTAGCTGAGGAATAGATCCATTTCCGAGTATCTCATTAAATGGAGGAAACTACCAGCTAAAGATTCCACTTGGGAAGATGAGTCTTTTATACAGAAGCATCCAGAGTTATTCAAGCGTTACGGACAACACTTGTCTCAAGGGGAGGGGCATGTTAATCCCTAATATTGTCTCATTACCCCTTAATTGGGGCATATTATATTAGTAATGTTATTTTATTTATGTCGGCTTTAGGCCATTAGTTGTAATTATACCTCCTAGTCTCCTATATATACCAAGGAGACATTTTCATTTTGAATCATCTTGTACTTGAACATTTAAGTGGGGTAAAAGGAGGTTTCCCCCTCGAAGAGGCTTATTATTTGAAATTATCTCTTTTTCAAGGCGTTGAGTACTTTTCCTGAGGTTTTTCTATGCTATATTGATGTTTGGTTCTTAACATAGCTAAAAAATGCATTTTCCTTAGTGCACAACACCACAAAATTTACAAATTGACACATATATAAAATATTACATCAAAATACTTTAATAATTACGCAACTTAATAACTCATGCAACAATTCCAACCAACAATCCTCCTTTCCCCTGAAACTACACATCCCAAGGAATGGGATCCAGTTTCTTCAGAGAAAAAATCTTATAATTGTGTCTCTAGGAAATCCAAGTGCCAAAATGGAGTCTTCATTTTCTTATCTACAAATGTACATTCATCTGTTTTTCAAAATTTGAAAATATTTGCGGCCATGCTTCTGACATGCCTTCCATGTGTTTTGACATAGCGTCTTCAAGATCGTAGTATTTCAATTGAACCTTTACCAAGCCGATATAATTTTTCTTGAGAATTTTTAATTTCCAGTATACGATTCACATTCGATCAACCCAAAAGTCCCCATCATGTTCCACCTCTATCACATTCCAATCAATCATATGATTAGGATCATGTACATAAATTTTTAATAAATATACATGGAACACATTATGAATTATGATGGATGAAGGTAATGCTAGAATATATGTAGTTGGGTCTATCCTTTCTGGAACTTCAAATTTCCCATAGTATCTCATTACCAACTTTGGGCAACTTCCCAATTTCAATGAGATTCTATTGTCTTCAACATTTAAAAACACATGCTCTCCCACATTGAATTCTGTATTTGTTCTTCTTTTATTGGAATAACTCTTCTACCTATTTTGTACAACTTTCAAATCATTCCTAATATTTACCATATGTTCTTCCATTTCCCTAAGCAGTTCTGGACTCCTGACCTAAATTACATTGTTTCCGAGGACAAAGCCATTATGCACATGCAAATCTAGTTTTATAGGTCAAAACTCAATATTTTATTTGAAAAGGTACAACTTCTCCATCTCAAAGTATATTCATTGATTTCCTTTGGTACATGGTCTATCGTCAACCACTGGTCATTCAATGTAGCTTTGATTGTTTTTGTTTTCTATTCTTCGAAGCAAATTAGAGAACTCAATCATTAAACCTTTTTTATTTTTTGTACTTTATTCGACTCACCTTTTTATTTCTAATACTAAGTGATGTGTCTCTCTTCTCCTTTCCTCTGAACCTTCTTGTTTTTATTCACCGTGTCTCTAATCCTTCATATGCATTTTATGCTTTTTGTTTTTATTGGAGTTTTCTTACCTCCCCCTTTATTTTTTTTTATATTTTACTCCATGTGTCTCTAAATTAAAAAAATATTTTTTTGATATTATATTATTATATCATTTGTATTACCATTTTATTCTCGCTCATGAAATTTTAATATCTTAGTACTATAATTTTATTACTTTACCATAGCCACAACTTGTTGTTATTATTTGTAGTCTCAACACCTCTTTCATTAATTTATTATTCCTCCTTTGCAATGGTGATCACTATTTTAGTATTCTTCCTCCTCAATGGTCACCTTTATTTCTCTATTTAAAACCAATCTTGATCACTCTTTTCTAACATGTCAACATCATTTGTCCCTAATGATGGGTGGAGTGTCCACTCAAAATGTTGGACGTTTCAAAACTACTTACACATTTTTTATCTAGAAAATACAAGCAATTATCCCAATTTACTAGTGTGTTTCATTTTCTTCCATAATGCTTCAAACAAGATCATCTTCATTGATTCATGATACTCATTATTTTAATAAAAAAACACAAATGTATATAGTCCTCCCACCTAAAAGGTTGGTCCATTACACACATTCTCAACATATCTTCAATTATCCCATTCATTTTCTCATTCACTCTGGGTGATACGTTGTACTAAAATTCAAATTGGTCCCAAATCCTTTAAATAACCCCATCCAAAAATTGGAATTGAACTTGGTATCTTGGTCCGATATTATTTCCTTCGGCACACCATGTAGCCTAGAAATTTATTTCATATAAATTTCAGCAATATTGGCTACCTTATGATTTATTTTTATAGGAATGAAGTGAAGAAAATTTATAATATTTTCCACTATTACCATGATGGAATCATGTTGTATTTCTATCTTGGGAAACTTGTTAATGGAATTAATAGTAACAACTTCCCATTTCCATTTAGGAATGGGAAATTACTACAACATTCATTGTAGATGTCTATGCTTGTCATTTACCTTCTTACATTCCATGCATCTAGCCAAATAATTAGTGACATCTCTCTTTATACTAGGCCAACATATTGGCCTCTTATAGTTGTAATATTTTTTTGGTGTCATGGGTCTCCAACATATGCTACATTGTGCATCTCCTTTAAAACTAAAATTCTCAATTCTTAAGTATTTGGAATATTAAATATATTCTTGAATAAGAGGATTCCATCCTCTTCTAGATTTTAATCCTTATATTTCTATTGTACATTATTTTGTTGTAGGATTTATTTAAATTTCACATACTAATAACATTATCATGCATTGCATACACCCTTTCGCTTAGTGCATCAAACGCCCTGTTCTCTTTTCCCTTTATATGCTTGATGTCAAATTCATATTCACTAAAAAATTTCATCCATCTATTTTTCTCTGAAATTTTTTGTTGGTTGTTCAAACAAATATTTTTGACCACTATGGTATATACTCAATTCAAATTTTATTTCCATAAGTTAATGCATCCACATCCTTAAAGCATGTATTATGTCTACCAACTCTAGTTCATGTGTGACATAATTTATTTCATGCTCCTTCAATTTTCTAGACTCATAACAAATTACATGTCCATTTTGTGTAAGGAATCCATCAATCCCTTCCTTGCATGCATCTATGCACACAACAAATTGCTTATTTTGATATGCAACTTTTAAAATGGGTGCACTGGTTATTAAGTCCTTTAAGTGTTGGGTATTTTCTTCACACTTGACACTCCATTCAAATTTACTCCTTTCTTTTGCAATGATGTTATTATGTGTGAAATATTAGATAATCATGCAATGAATCTCTTTTGATAACTATATATTCCCATAAATGATCTAAACTCTCAAATGTTTGTTGCCACTAGGCAATTTTTTGTTGATTCAATATTTTTTGGATGCACCACTATGCCATCTTCTGAAACAATGTGACATAAACAATGTATATTCTTTTGACACAAAATGAATTTAATCAACTTGGAATACAATTGGTGATCTCCAATTACTTGTAGAACCATCCTCAAATGTTTCTCATTCTCCTCCTCTATCTTGGAATAGATGATAATTTCATCCAAAAATACAATGACAAGATTTTCTAGAAAATATCTAAACACCTCATTCATCAAACAAATAAATGTAGTAGGTATATTTATAAACCTAAAAGGCACCACTACGAATTCATAGTGTCGATACCTTGTCTGAAAGGTTGTTTTGCTACTATACCCCTCTTTGATTCTCACTTGATGGTACCCTGATATCAAGTCAATATTGGAGAATATCATTGTTCATTTTAGGTGATAAAAAATATCATCAATCCTTGGAAAATGATATTTATGCTTGACCGTAACCTTCTTCAGTTGTTTGAAGCCAATGCATAACCTCAACATTCCATATTTTTTATTGGAAAAAAGGACTAGGGAACCCTAAGGAGAAACACTTGGGCGTGTGTACCCTTTCTTCAACATCTCTTCTATCTACATTTGTAATTATTTTATCTATGGTGTTCTCATTCTGTAGGGATTTTTGGACACTGGGGAAACTCCATGGATTTAATGAATAGAAAAATCTATATCCCTCTTTGGTGGTAACCCTCGTAAATCCCAAAATACATTTTCATATTCTTTCAAGACTAGATAATCTTCAAGACTTGGCTCCATATCCTTGATTGGATCTTCCATATGGATTGCATATATTTGGCACCCTTTTCTCAAATTTCTTTTCAATTGAAATGTGGAAATCTATTGGACATATATAGGCCTTGGAATACTTTGCACTGTCCTTGAATTTCCTTCCTCGTCAAGACATGCAGAATCCTTGTTATAAAAATATAATACTACATGATGATTTTCTAACCAATTCATACCAATCAAGAAGTGATAAGATTCAAGTGCTATGATATTCAAATATTCCTTAGTGTTGATCTCATTCATGTTTATTTGGAAATATTTAACATCATTTATTTTTTTGTTGGTTCTAGTGGCTAGATGAACTAACACAAAAATTTCATGCTTACATTTCTTCAATTTAGAAATTTTAGATAGATTTCAGTCATATATATATAAATGAATCCAAAATCAATAAAAATAGATGTGGGTTGATTATCAAAGTTACACATCACTTCAATCATGTGGCATTGATATTCTACTTGTCTATTGTCCAAGGCTGGATAGATCCTTGACATACTTCTACCCACATCCTCTACTATCTCCTCCTACTTGATGCTATGTATAGTCATCATATTATCTCCCTAGTGATGCAAATATTTATACATGTTATGTACTTCACATCCCCAACAATTTATGGGCCGTTGTTTTGGCCTCTTTCCTAAGGAATCCGTAATTTTGTGATCACCTTGAGATGGTTTTCCTTTTTGATGTGCTTGAGAACTATTCCTGATGAAAGGTGGCTTGAATCCTTTCTTCCTCTAATCCACATTTCCTTTCTTCTTATCATCCAAGGAATTTTGGAAAGATGTCCTTCATATTTTCTGCTCATATAAATACTTATCCTTTCTTGAGGATTCTTCCCAATTTCTGTGCCGATCAAATTGAATTTTATCCTTGTAGAACGAAGGAAGTCCACTCACGATCCTATGAATTTTAACCTTCTCATCCATGATGAAGTTCACATACCTGATAAGTTCCAATAAATTCCTCTCATATTCATCCATGGTCATGTTTTGAAGTTTGAGTTCAAAGAACTCTTGCATCTTCTTGTCATAATATCTATCTAACAAGTACTTCCACTGGAAATATTTCTTGAACTCCTTCCAAGAAATTCTCTTCTCATCAAGGTTCTTAACCTACTTAATCCAATCCCAACACATAGATAGCTTTCCTTGGATATGGTAGGATGGAATTTTGGTTTCTACATTTGATGAGTAACATGAAACTAAAAATAATTCCTCATGCACAACAACCATGTTTCTGTATCTTATCCCTTCCTACTCACTCCATCAAACAATGGTGGATTGATATTTCTGAAATCCCCTTGTAATATATCTAACCCATGTATACTCCTCTAATGTATGATAAGAGACATACTTGGTATGATTTCTTACCTCAAATGTGCATATGATCTACTAGTTGAGTACCCTAATGAATGATGATGTTGATGTCTGTCAACACTTCTCTATTTTCTAGATCCTCCATGATCATCCCTCCTATCAAGAGATGTAGATACTTTTACTTCCCTTGCAATAACTTCTTTTTTTGTTCCATAACATTTTTTGAATTCTTTCTGCAACATATTTAGACTCTGTAGTATCTCTTCCTGAGATTTCATAATAGTTTTAGTATCACCCCTATAGTTCTACACTTTTCTTTGCAGGCTTCTCATAATTACATGATCCTACTTGACCTTTCTTCCATTAGACTTTGTCTCAAAAAATTTCATGCAGACATGTAGTCCTCTGACTTCTTCTTCATGGTTGTAATATCCTTGGATATTTCTTTTGGATGATAAAAATACTTCATTGACTCTACCAACCCAACCATCTGCCATCAACAATTTTTGTTAGAAAAAAAATTCTTTGTTGATCTCGTCAACTCAACCATCAAAGATTGATGAATTCTTTTGGTTGAGTGAAAACAATTTTCATATTTTTCCAAACCGACCAACATCATCGATGATTTCTCTTTGAAAATTCAAACACTTAGAAATTTTTGACCAATTTTCAAGATGAAGTTGGGTTGTCGATCTCCCATTCAAAATGATCTTGAATTTTGATCCATCAAACTTCACCCAACTTCATTGACGAATATTGAACATCAATTTTATTCATTTTCCAAACCATTGAAAATAAGTCTCGACCATCGATTTGCTTCATTTTCCCAACCACAAAAAATAAATCTCGACCATCAATTTTCTTTAATTTCCCAATTGTCAAAAATGAATCTCAACCATCAATTTGCAGGAATTTGCAAAACTCCTTAAAACTTCTAAGCTCTTAATTAAATTTACTATGAATTTAGGCCATTGATCTAAAATTAAACACAATCTCAGTTGTTGATTCATCAAACTCTCTCATCTCCTTCGATTTTAATTAGAACATGAATATTCAATCTTCCAAGTTTAATTTAGCTCTAAAATCCTATCAATGGACATGATTGAACATTTCTTTGATGGCTATGAGGAAAATACAACCTGAATTGTTGTCATAAATTAGGGATCACACTTTGTTTCATAATTTTCCCTTAAATCTGTCACAGATCATAAATTTTTAACAATAAATTTTACGAAATCCTTGTTGGTCACTGGCCCATATGGATCCAGTGTTGAACCAAAATATCTGATAACACACTTTAAGGCACCCAACCCCAAGATGGGTCAGTATACTGTAAAAAATTTGAATAAATTTTTTTGATACCAATTTTAGATGGAGAAATAACACACAACAAGACATTTTATCTCATGTAGTCATTCATTTTAAATTAAAATGTAAATGCAATATTTTAGACGTGCACGACAACATCTAACACACACAACAAAATTCATCCACATAAATAGGGACTCAAATGCATCAAGCTACTAACATAAAGAAACATTGAACAACATACCTTGAAGTAAAATGAACAACAACTATATAAACATTTAACATAAACAAACACAACAAATAAGAACATCGATCTTATGAAATATGAAACTCGCTGTAGAAGACACATGTTCCTCCCAACTATATACTTATTTTTCTAGTCCTCAACAACAAGTCACCCCCAATATTGGGCTATGAATCCATATGAGACAATGGTCCCTATGTTTGGATAAATTCCCCCTCTCTGTAGTCAAATAACACAATTATTTGAAGTCCACCAACTCTCTTCTCCACAACCTTAACAACCCAAACATGGGATACTCCTTCACTGCTCACATTGCCTTAGGCCTTCCCACTCCCCTCCATGGCTCCAACATAGGTTGGAAAAGAAATTTCTTTGTTGGGACTCTAGGAATCTACAACTATAACATGAATTATCACAATAGAAAAATGCTTTCATCTCTTGAAAAATTATTTAAAAAAATATTATTCACGAGCTCACAGAATGTCTTCCCATGAAATTAAACCTCCAAAACAACTACCACACATGACCACTATGGATAAATTCAATATTCAACACTCTCCACTTCCTTGTTGTCCAAAAATCTCCATGTAAAAACAACTTTTCATGCAAAAAACATGATTGTCTAATTCTTCCCCCTCTACCCATACAAATTTTCTCTCTTTGTCTTGCTTTATTGACTTACACTCTTCCCCAAGTTGATTGTACTCATCATCCATTCTCTCAATAACTATGGGATGTGAATTCTCACACCCACCCTCTTACATGGTCCAATGATTGGCTTTGGAAACACTCAATAAAAAATGGAAGGTTCATAATAAGGATAATTTAGAAAGAAATGGGTTTGAGTTTAATAGACATGGGTAAACTCTCTCCCTTGGACCCCTTCCCTCTCTTGTGGAAACTAAACCCACAAATATCCATCCTTTTCCATCTGGAGCTGGCAATACATTTTATTTATTATATTCAATTTACATCATTTACATATTACATCGCTTGGCCCACTACCATACATCACATTTATAATACATGTCACTAGTTTGGGGTTTGAAAGGAGGGATGTTACATCTCCTCAAATGGATGTTGGGTGTATTCCTATGGAATATAAATCCATCACTAGATACTTAGAATATAACATGACTTACTTGTTAAACAATGATAAAATCCGCATTATTACTTCTAGCATGAGCCAAAACCACCACATACTCAAACTAGGTTGGGATAAATATTGTGAAAATTGACTTAATTATTGTTACTTAATATACAAGAACACCATATTTAGCATGAAAGACAAGAGGCTTCCTAACATTTCTTTAAATTATATTGAAAGTCGATTGTTGCATAAAAGAGGGTGGTTTAAATATGTTAATTGTTGGTTAAACCATTAGAGAATAAAAGAGGAGGCAACTCTACAATTATTGATACAAGTTATTTTATATTGCTATGAAGTTTTGGTGAACAATATATCTAGTAAAATTTGGAATATAATTGAACAAAAAAATTATAACCTACAATTTTAAAACTAAATTTCTCCTCATATCAATGTTGGATGTACTTCTATGGAAAATAAAGACATGAGTAGATACTTTGAATATAACATAAATTTCTTGTTAAACTATGAGATGATCTCTATTATTACAAAAACCATTGAAACTCAAAAGAAGTTGGGTTGAAGATTGTGAAACTTGACTTAATTATTGTTACTTAATATATAAGCACAACATAATTAACATGAAAGATAAGAGGCTTCCTAGCATTTTCTTAAATTCTATTAAAATTCACTTGTTACTTAAAAGAACATGTTTAAATATGTTTATTGGTGGTTACACAATGAGAGAGTAAAACATGAGGCAACTCTATAGAATATTGATACAATTAAAAATACTATCACATTTCAACTTAAATTTTTTTAGTGTATTGAAAAAATAGAAAATAAAATAATTGATATATTATAAAAAGATTATTAACCACAATTTAGAAGTTCAAAATTATATTTATATTATAACTAACTTAAAAAAAAAAAATCAACCATACTTTACACAGTTAAACAAATTCAAATATTTAATTAAATAAATTCTCAATAAAAACTGAATTTATCACCTCATTACTATAAAACAAAATTTAACAAACCATACCATAAAAATAACTTACCATTATAAAAATCAATCAATAACAATAAAAAATCAAATATTTAATTAAATAAACTCTCAATAAAAACTGAATTATAAAAATTGAATTTAACCCGTCTTTACTATAAAACAAAATTTAACATACCATACTATAATAATAACTTATCGTTATAAAAATCAATTGATAACAATAAAATTACAATAAAATCTCATCAAGGTCAATGCCAAGCCAGACACCAAATTGGTGTATAAGACCTCCTTATTTGTGAGACAAAGCAACTCTAACTTACAATTATAATTATAATAGTAATCTAATTTTAACATTGCAACCAAGCAGCAAGAGTTTAATTAATAAAATCTACTGAGGAAACACATATTCTTAACCATTAAACTCACTCAATCAATAACAATAAAATTTATAACCCTATACCTCTTCCTTAATTTAAAACCAAATCCCTAAATAAAACCTTCATGCCTTGAAATTAAAATTTATAACCCTATACCTCTTCCTTAATTTAAAACCAAATCCCTAAATAAAACCTTCATGCCTTGAAATAACGTTCGGTAAAGTAATGCGTAGCTAAAATAGATTTGACAAAATTGAGTCCCAACTATAAACCTAGACAACTATATAACTATGTTGCATGAGTTTATGAAACGTGGGAACATGGATACCAGTGTTCGGAATGAGTAGAAGTTTATCCCAAATTTATAGGAAACTTGAATTTGGGAGCGGCAATAACATATATTAAAAAATTATAAAAATTATTTAAGATTATAATGTATAGAGATGAGGACAATGTTTATCCTATTTCAACAACTACAATATTAAAATTACTAATTTAATTCATGCTAATAATTATATGAATATATTTAACACAATAATGAAACTTTAATATCCATAAATATTCCATTAGAAAATGAGAAACAAAATTGAAAATACATATATACAATTTTAACATCTTTTTAAAATTAAACTTTACATATATAAACTTTAAACATCTTTGTAAATTTGAAGCACTGTTCTTTTTTTATTGAAAAAAACAAAATAGTACTACTCTTCTAATATGAAAATACAATCACAGTGGAGCAAATGCTTGGCATGGATAGGGTATTGATTTATTCTACTTTCATGTTTAGTTTGGGCTTGAAGGAACATAAATGTATTAAAAGTTTTTCATATCCACAACTATAAAGTGAGTATTATTAAGTTTTACCTATAGTTTAGTCTTAATTTTATAGTGATATTTTGAATAAATATAATGAAAATATTTGTAAAAAATTATGTATTTGTAATAAATGAATAAATATATTTACATATTAATTTAATATAATTCTAATTTAAAGATCTTCTTTTAGGACATTGGTTTCCAAGCTCCCATTTCTTTGATGTTAAAGCTCCCAAAAAGCTCGCAAGTTCCCAAAAGAGTTCCTAACCAATTGGGGACGTTCCCAACTAGTTCCCAAACTCCCTGAACTTAGGAGCTTGGGAACTAGATGTTGAAAATGCCGGGAACAGTTCCCATGAAACTATGCTATATAATTACTTGGAGAGTCATCGTTGAACAAAAAGGGCCACATCAACACAAATGATGATTTAAGAATATCGGTCACGTCATCACGACCATTAGTGGGACTTATCATGGATGGAGAGCGATAGTAGTTGGTTAATACGATCAGTAGGTGTCCATTGCACAAACATAGTTTACTGATCATGTCCAGCATGAAAGTCCCTCCAAAATTTTAGTGCCATGACATAAAGAGGTCAACTCACACTGGTGGTCACATGGAGGCCATGTCATGTGGTCAGATGAACATGGAAAGTTCTTATTTGAAAAGTAAAGGGATAGGACAAAAGTACAGGGATGACAGAAATGTCAATTGTGAATCAACCTACATCAGCTTTCCCAAGAATTAAATTCTTACATTGTTAGTTTCCGATCCGATCGTAATTAATTTACCGCTAAAGGCAGCTCAAAATATCTAAAATTACCTATTATTAGCATATATTTCTTTCTTCTGGTGCTTTTTCCATGATTTTTACCATCACATATAACATCGTCGAATCCAAAAGGTGTGGCTCTCTGCACACTCTACAATCAACATGTTTTGTTTAAATACCAAAATTTTGGATGAATTCTCATAAACTAGGAAGGCTCTATGAAAGTCACACTGTTTTTAACATCTACAAGGTCTATTGCATAAAATTTTCTGATTTCCAACATCCTTGCATGGGATATGAGGTACTATATCCATGATCAAACATTGCATATGAGGTTGTTGGGTTTTACAATTTGATTAGGTCTAATGGTTAAGAATAGATGTTTCCTCTTAAGAAGTCAGAAGTTCAAATCTATAGGAGTAGGTTATGTATACCTCCATAGACTTTAGTAGTGAAATCGATGTGGGAAGGGGGTCCCTTCTCTCACAAACATGCAGTTTCATACACCAATTTGGTGTATTGCTTAGCTGTAACCTTACAAATAGATTATTATTATTATAAAATGACTATTTGAACTTTAATTCAAAGTAAGTAGGCTAGCATATCATAAAGACGTGTCAAAATATCTAAAATTCTTGTTATTAGCATATATTCCTTTATTTTGCTTCTTTTTCCATGATTTCTACCATCACATATAACAATGTCGAATACAAAAGTTATGGTTTGTTGCACACTCTACAGTCAACATGTTTTATTTAGATACCGAAATTTGGGATGAATTCTCATAAAGTAGACAGGGTCTATGAAAGTCACATTGTTTTTAACATCTACAAGGTCTATTGTAGAAAATTTTCTCATTTCCAACATTTGTGATAAGACATGGGATATGAGGTACAATATCCATGATCAAACATTGCATATGAGGTTATTGGGTTTTACAACCTGAGTAGGCCTAATGGTTAACAATAGGTGTTTCTTCCTAAGAAGTCCTAAGAAGTAACAATTTCAAATCCAGAGGGGGTATGGTATGTATACCTCCGTAGAGTTTAGTAGTTAAATGGTTGCACGGAGGGGGGTCTCTTGTCCCACAATGATGGGGTCTCATACACCAATTTGGTGTCTAGCTTAACCATGAACTTAAAAATAGATTATTATTATTATTATTATTATTATTATTACAAAATGACTATTAGAACTTTAATTCAAAATACGTAAGCTATCATATCATAAATGGAGAAGGATAAATCTCATCCTCAAGAGGTGTCAGCCAGGCCCATCAACTAGCATCCATCTCAATCGCACTACATCAACAATGCACACAGATCCTTGTAGGTTCCATGCCTGTTGCGACTAATATTTTTTGGAGATCGTGTTGCAACTACGAACGTGTATGACGTTTAATTTTAATGATTAGTTTATTAAACAACATAGGTGCCTAATTGATGGAAGAGTGTAGGGATATTGATAGTGATGGTGGATTGGTGTTTGTTTATAGGTATTATAGTACATTACTTTGATATAAGATAGTAATAGTAATAATATAAATCTATTTCTAGGTGTCAGACAATTGGCTTAGGTTGATGGATAGTTGGTTGTCATTGAAGTCAATCATTGGAGAGTGATATTGTATATTGATGTCAACCCTTGGAGAAAGTCTAGTAGTGAATTTCGGTAGCACAAAAGTTTGGGTAATGGACCCAAGGTTGTTTCATATATAATGGTATGAGTTTTAATATATTTGAAGGTAAGACTATTCTATATGGATAGTACATGTCATTCCATTTCCGATGGTATGTGGAACGTCACATAACTCCTCATGGTTAGAGAGTTATGGCCATGAGAAGTTGGATAATCCAAGTTTGGGTAATGGACCCAAGTTTGTTTGATGGATAATGGTATGAGTTTTGATATATTTTTAGGTAATACTATTATATATGTATAGTACATGTCATGCCATTTTTGGTGGTATGTGGAACGTCACATAACTTCTCACGGTTTGAGAGTTATGACCTTACGAAGTTGGAGGACCCTCATATGTTGGCTTGAAGCCCCAAAAGGTCAAAGAGCTTGGAAATAAGAAATTATTATTTAAATGATAAAGTAAAGTGACAAAGTCAAGAAGGATTATTTAAATAATAAAGTGAAGTGATAAAATCAAAGAAGATTATTTAAAAAATAAAGTGAGGTGACAAAGTCAAGGAGGATTATTTAAATGATAAAGTAATGGAGAAGTTTCTAATTATGGAAAGTGGTTAACCCTAAAAATGAGGAAAATAGGATAACTGACCTAGAAATGGGTTAAGTGACCTAGAAATGGGTTAAGTGACCTAGAAGATGGAGAGTATAAATAAGAGGCAAGAGTGTCTCATTTTACATCACATTTGAGAATATTGAATATCTATAGGTGAATGAGGTAACCAAGGGATATCTAAGATGAACTTCAGAGGGAAGGTGAATAAAAGAAGGCCGGAATTCAAGGGAGGATAAATTCTTTTGATGATGTTTTCTAAGGTATGTTATTTACAGGTCATCTCACCATTTTCATAATAGATTTTTTTCTAGAATGATTTAGACCATGAAATTGCTATTCCATTGAGGAAACATATCCACGTATCTATGCTAAAAAAATCATCTTGTCGGTCGTTTTATTTTTCAGGTTACACTTTGTGGAAAATAAGGTTTTTGGCTAGTCCTGAAACTAGTCTAAAATAGGTGTTTTAGGTAAAAATGTCATAATTTCTTCATAACAGATCCAAATTCAGTAAGACCCGATGTGTTGGTTATAGTATAGTATGTAGTATGTTTTGTAAAATTTTCATATCGATTCAACAAATATTCTACGCGGGGCATGCTATATAAGGTCGCTCTATAGAATATTCTAGAATTTAGCAAGGTATGCCATTTTTGCTATAACTCCTTTTCTGAGAGGTTCCAAGTAGCGACACCTGGAGGAATTGCATAAACACACTGAAGAAAACTGTGTTTCATTTTCATATATTTATTCATTACAGGTACATAGTTATGATTATTTCAAGTTAGGCTTGTTGACTAATCCAAAACTAGTCATGTGAGACTAAAGAAAAGTTTGGTGAAAATGCTAGTCTCTGGTTGTTAAAGTTAAGGAAGGTTTGCAGGTATGTGATCATATACACCAGGTCTATTACAGAGTTACAAATCATATTTGGATGATGATATTTCCATTTTTAGTAAATTCAAAATTGGAAAATTATTACCATTTATGGAAATTTTGAATTTTGAATTTAGTTAATTGTAATTGATGATTATGGATGTTGGGAAAATATCTGATTTGACCCAAATAACTATTTGACTATGACACTTGTATGAAACGAAATATTTATATTTATTGCTAATGGAAAAATTTAACAACCATGTTGAAATTAGCTGACCTTGACTCCATGAGAGGGGAACATCTTGGAACTACCTCAGGGATGAATGTGACAAGTGGAAAATCAAGAATTTGGCCATTGGTAGCCCCTGGAAATAAGGGATTTGGAAAGATGCGAAAATTCCCAAGGGAGGGGGGAAGACCTAGGTAAAAATGGCTTTGGATATATAGCATATGGGAGGAGGTAGGATGCTACCTAGTATCTTGGGGAAAAATTAATTATCTCTTGTTGTTATGAACATTGTTTTTCTGAGTGTGAGGCAAGGAGAAGAGGATGAAATTGAAGGACTATTATTGAGGTGGAGTTCTGAGTTCGCCCTCATGGATTCATGGTCAGGCTAGGGGATGAATGGAGAAAGTAGTATTGGATGTTCCATTATAAGGTTGGGAGGAACATGGTTGTTCCATTTGCTTCGACGAACTTGCTCAGATATGTTCATCTACTCATTTTCTAGTTATATGTCTCTTGATTTAAATGGTTGAAAGAGTGTATCTAGCATAATGTTGTATGAATTACTACTGTAAGTTAAAATATGAATGGATGGAGACAACTGCAGGATAAACCCCCTGCAAGTTTAATTTCATACTTCGAATAAACTTGTTGTACATCTTAATTATGAATAGAATCATAATTATGTATAACACACTGAAATTCTTCTAGTTTAAACAAAATCAGTTTGATTCTACTTCGGATAGTATAGATTCGGTGTTTATATCAGTATAAGAAATCCATCTAAGAAATTGTTTATTGCATAATTGACCAAGGAAAATGGTAGTGAAGAATTAAAAGTGATTGTACATTCACATATTACTGTAAGGAATTTATATAGAGCCATAACACTCATATAATATCTATGTATGATAAGGATAACATATTATATATATATATATATATATATATATATATATATATATAT
>ML779436.1:264376-296752 GCA_009831015.1 Picea engelmannii | reverse complement strand
TCTAAAAATGCATATAATGTGAATCTCAATGATGATATGGGAAGGCGAACACATATATTCATTTTTATGTCAGAAGTTAAGCTTGTCTAGTTCAAAGTCTTACAGAACAAAGCCCCTTTTTATTTGAGTCGAATGGCGTAGAAGACGGAAAAACTCAGTGAACTTAAAGAATATAAATTTTGGAAATACATAAGTTTAAATACATATACACATGACTGTAGATTTCGAGACTGCATATCCAACCGGTATTAAAAATATAATGGGATACAAACAATCTAACTAGTTATAGTGGAATTTCTGGAAATGAAATGATGGAAAGAAAGTAGTTTGCTTAGTCACAAATGGAGACCTGGAAAATAAAATCTTATAAGGGTAAACGAATAGGATAGAAGATCGCGTAGGAGAGTCTGAGATAAAATGATATAGTAGAAAATTAATTAAAGTGAAGAGTATATACCCTAGAGTCACATAATTTCGATACACATGGACCTATTACAGTGATAATACAAAAAGGGCAAGGCTATAGGATTAAACAAGAAATCGTTCAAATTTCTCTATAGGATCCAATGTAAAACCATAAAGAGTCAAAACTAAATTGTTGTTCACAGATGCGTATTGCTATTCATTCTAGAAATATTCATATAACAGATCTATTGTTCTAAAAGAAGGGGCTGTTCATATTTCTATCTAAAAATCGACTATACAAATTGAATAATGATACAACCATATTCAAATTATATCGTTCAATTATTTACACAATAATAAGGTTATGACCCTTATGCCCTTCTGTTAAAAGTTGGAGATACAGAGCTTAAGAATAGACTATCTTTATGAATGGACCTTTTCACCCACGATGATAGCATTCTAGTCCTAGAATCGTGTCAATCCTTAGAAACCAAGGAAACTCCTTAAAGAGAAGCGAAATGAAACTCGAATACCTTTTGTGCGTATGGCAGGGGCCTGCATTCAAGACTGTACATGGTCGAAGTCCTTGCAATGGAATACAAATCAAAATTAGTATTATACAACAGAAGTAAGACCAATGTAATTTTCAATAGAATGATTAATGAAAGGAAAAGTTCATTTCAGAGTTGCACTTAACTTATGACTTGGAGACCTGGTGTCCTTTCCCTATCGCACTTTGGTTGAATAGACATCCCAGATCGAAGGGGAGGGTGGTTCAAGAACTTCCTTATGGGAACCCTCGCAACAACAGGGTCCCATCATTAGAATTGGTCACTAAATAGTTTAAGTCAAACACTTCAGACAAAGAAATAAACAAACAATCTTAACATTGAAACCCAAACTACATGCATTCGTGCAGGGTGAATAGGCCAAATCCATTGCTCGAACTTTAAACATAGAGTTAAATGTTATATGCCAATGAAATCAAAAAATATATCATGAACTGATTGTCTGTGTTGAACATAACATTTTTAATCAAAGTTTAATTACATAATGAACATTCTTGCCAAAATTTCACCATGGCTGTGAATGGCATTTACCACATATAGAAAACAATAATAATAGTAGGAAAATACCCTAATCCGAGAATTTATTATAGGCCCAAATGTTTATATGATGTAGGGTATCCCTTAACAAACTTTTTGGGACACAGAATCCCCATAACTCCTTATGTACCAAATCAAAATACAATGAGAATATGTTACAATCGTAAGCACCAACTAAGGGACTGATAACACCTACTGAAGGGTGGAATCCCAAATAAAAATGCAATATAACATGCATTCTGTAGTATGGGTTTTCAAATCCTAAACTAGAACCCTGCATAGTCTAGCAAAGCCTCAACACCAATCAACAACGCATAACATTAGAGGAACTGTAAGGAATGTAGGGCAGCAACGAAACCCTAAGAGTAATTTACATATGAAAACTATTCCTGTGAAAACTCGTTGAATTCGGAAATAGGAAGGCGGGATGCTGAGTCCATTCAGGAAGATTTAAAATAAAACAAATAGTGAAGTCTACTTATCCAGGAGAGAGAACAGTTCAGGAAGAGTTATGAGGATAATACAAGAGCATCGTGAACTTACCAGGGTGGTTAGATAGATATGCCTACTTCCATCGGGTAAAATCCCCCAAGTCATCGATCTCCCTTCCTGATAAAATAAAAATGCAGAGCTAATTCGAAGAACTTCACAAGTGACATGTAGAGACCTATATTTAATTATCCTATTAAATCTCATAAATTTTAATAGATAAGATTACTTCTACGCAGAAATAATAAGTAATTTCTTTCATTCAGCATATAAGCAACATAAATTAATTAATGAACAAGAATCCAATGAATTACATATCAAAATATAGATACCTCTGGCTGATGCTATTATCCCAATATTTGGTTGTCCTCTCTGATGCTTTGCCCAGCTTGTTGCTTTGACCAAACCTTGCCCAAACCGACTAACCACCCAGCCAGCTAGGAGCAGCATGTTCGGCTCCCTAGCTCCAGGATACCGTAAGGAATCCTGGCCCCTGAGCCCAAAACTCCCAGCAACCTAGTGCCCCCTGCAATGGTTCACCAAAACTCCAAAACCAAACTCTTCAAAACCAGAAACTATCCAACAGAAATACAAACCTCCTCCCCAATAATGCTCCTTTCCCCAAATTTCCATCATCCCCTCCCATAGGAATCTTCCCCCATCATATCCCCCCCCATTCACCGAATCCCTATCCTCCATTAATTACCTTATCCTCCCCTTTATTACCGTATCCCATTCCTTTATTACCTTATATGATTCCTTTATTAACTTATCCCTCCATCACATGCTTAATTCCCCCCCTGCATACGTAAAGTCTTAAAAAATAATTTAAAATTTATTAAGCTCTTAATTCATTACCCTAACCTTTAATAAGTTAATTAATTAATTAATTAATTAATCAATTGATATAAACAATTAATTAAGAAAAAATTAATTAATTAATATTATTAATAAATAATCATTGTTTAACTAAAATATATTAGGACAATTAAATAAATAATTAACTATTCTTGATAACCCTATGCAGCTATTTAACTAGTGTTGTTACATACACCAACCATTTAGGAAACTTCGTCCCAAAGTTAAGGTATTTCATGATACAAAGGAAAAGAAACATGGTTCATACATTCATATTGATTAACTGACATTATTAGTAAGTAAACCAAGAAAAATCATACATACCAGTGTACATGCACAAGAAATGCATGTGTAGCTAGCACATACAAGTCTCGTGCATGCACTAATAATCAATAACTATCACCCTTATAGTAATTTATGTATGCATCCAATCCAATCAACAAGACTATTCTTTTATAAAAGACTATAAACCAATCAAATGTTTGCGAAATCCTTTAATTACAATTATCTAGTTCAACAATTTTATTTAGACAATTGTGGTTTAGTTACGTAATTATGAATATTCATATATACACATTTTCTTTTTAGAAGGGAAAAACAATCATTTCCACCATAAGACAAATCTCCATACACTCTCAACTATTTCTACTCATCCTTCCTCCCTAACTTACTTCCATCTTCATTCATATCCTTCCTCTTCTGGACTATCTTGGATCATCACTATATTGACCTAACTCCAAATAGAACCCGTAAGCGAAAGTGTCACTATCTCGACCAAGCTTCCTCAGCAGGCAATTGACAATCATCATCACGCATCTAGGGGAGCATGAGCTAACACCATCCTCCCATGACTTTAGGTTTCAGAGGATACATGGTGGGAAATGACTCCACCCCTCCTAATCATAACTAGGGTCCACACCCTACAATGGAATATACAGTGGCACCGTGTTGATGGGATTTTTGTCATCGTTTATTCAGTTTTGGGCAGTCTCATCACCTGAAATCCTGCACTAGTCCACATATCATAGCAATGTATCCAAACCAATATAATTTCACATACAAAGATTCATACCATATTGTTTCTCGGCTAGTGGTCATGTCATTCACTTTCATCATTATTATCCCTTGGCTATTTCATAGCCCATGACCTGCAAATTAGTCTGTAACACAAACTCATACATCTCTATGCATTATCATCATGTAATTGCATACAACCATCATTCCAATTCAGTATTCGTGTACCAACAACTTAACATCAAAGTTTTCAAGTTAGAAATAAATATCACAATATCCCATAATTCAATTTCGACACCCATTCATAAAATTATCATTTACAAAATAGATTGCATCATATCCAACATCATCAATAACATTTAAACATTCAGAAAATTTACATTCACCTAGTAGATCGCATCATATCCATCATCATAATTAACATTTAAACATTCATAAAATTTACATTCACCTAGTAGATCACATCATATCCATCATCATCCATAACATTTAAACATTCATAAAATTTACATTCTCACAATATATCGCATCGTATCCATCATTATCCAAATATATTTAAACATTAATAAAGGTTCATACATCTTAAAAGTTTAAGTGTATCATTTAATAGTTTTACTGCAAATAGAAAATAAAAGTATGTAGGAATCAGGTGATCCTGGTTGTCTATGTCAAAAGGTGGTGTTACATACACCCAACCTCCGAGAAACATATTCTCAAGGTGGTCAAAAAAGTGAGGGATAGTCTCGTCATAGTGTCTCAATGTCTTCCCAAGTAGTAGATCTTGGACTATACTTGTCCCATTGGACCTTAACTTGGTCTACCAGATGGTTCCTGAGCTGTCAAACTCTACAGTCCAATATGCGTAATGGTTCTACCGTGAGAGTTCCCACATCTGATACCTACAATTCCTTCCAATTTAGTTTATGTGATTCATCAGCAACATAATGACGTAAAACAGATACATGAAAAACATTATGAGTTTTATGCAAGTGGGGTTGCAGTATGAGACGATAGGCAATGGGTCGAATTTTCTCTTGGATTCTGAACGGTCCTATAAATTGAGGTGACAACTTTGTCCCCTTCCTGAACCGTATGGTACTCTTATTAGGCCTGATACAAATGAAAACCTGGTCTCCCACTTCATAACTTCGGTCGGTCCTATGTGCATCCATATAACTTT
This sequence comes from Picea engelmannii, assembly GCA_009831015.1. Lineage (NCBI taxonomy): Eukaryota > Viridiplantae > Streptophyta > Pinopsida > Pinales > Pinaceae > Picea > Picea engelmannii. The sequence continues at coordinate 291,700 of ML779436.1, read as the reverse complement.
TCTGCCTATCCTGTGCTTCCTTTAGTCTCTGACTAATCTGAATCACCTGTTCCTCCATCTCTTGAATCAATTCTATCCCAACTGTTACTCGGTCTTCTAATCTATCCCAACTCAATGACGTTTTGCATGGCCTTCCATACAGAGCTTCATAGGGTCGCATTCTGATGGAGCTATGAAAACTGTTATTGTAGGCAAACTCTACCAAAGGTAGGTACTTCTCCCACTGGGTTTGATTATCCATGAGATACATCTTGAGCATGTCTTCCATGACTTGATTTACTCTCTCATTTTTCCCATCTGTTTCAGGATGATAAGCTATGCTTACGTTCAACTGAGTCCCCAACGCTGAATGCAAACTTGTCCAAAACCTAGAAGTGAATCTGGAATCCCTATCTGAAATGATCTTCTTAGGTATCTCGTGCAAATGGATAACCTCACTTACAAACACACGTGCCACATCAGTGACATCGTAAGTGTCTCTAACCAGAATAAAATGAGCACTCTTGGTTAACTTATCAACTATCACAAGAATGACATTGTGTCTATGAGATATGAGTAGTAATCCCACAACAAAATCCATAGAAATGACTTCCCACTTGGACATAGGAATATCATGTGGTTGTAGGAGGCCTGTCGGGTGATGGTGGTCGGATTTCACTTGTTGACACTCTAGGCATTTGGTGATGAAATGGACTAAATCGCTCTTCATGCCTACCCAGAGGAAGAGAGTCCTCATGTCTGCGTACATCTTCTTCACACCTGGATGTGCGCAATAAAGTGCTCTATGGGCTTCCTTCAGTAAGATGCTTCAAATATCCCCATTTTCAGGGATGTACATCCTTCCCCGATATCTTAACAGTTCGTCTTCTTTCAGACTATATCCCTCATACTTTGGATCTCACTACCTCTCATTCTGGAGGTTTGAAGTAACCTTTAAATAACAACTATCTTCTTGGAGTTGCGTCAACACATGTTCCCTTAGATTGAATTTTAAGGGTATCAAGGAGAAGACACGTGGTCTCCTACTCAAGGCATCTGTGACCATATTTTCCTTTCCCTTAATGTATGAAATACCAAAATCATACTCACTCATAAACTCACTCCATCGCCTTTTCTTGGCATTCAAATCCCTTTGAGTGAAGAGATGTTTTAAACTTTGATGGTCCATTTTGAGCTCAAAGTTTTGCCCCACAAGATAGTGCCTCCAAATTTTCAGAGCTAACATTACAACTACCAAATCTAAATCATGAGTGGCATAAATATCTTCGTGTTTCTTTAACTTCCTTGATGCATAAGCTATCACTCCTCCATCCTGCATTATCACAACCCCCAACCCTTACTTCGAGGCATCCATGCAGAATGTGAAGTCCTTTTCCATATCCGACACTCGTAGAATTGGCACACTAGTTAGCAACCTATTAAGCTCAATGAATGCACTATCACATTCTTTCGTCCATTCATACCTAACCCCCTTGCACTGAAAAGTGGTGATGTGTTTCGCTATTTTTGAGAATCCTTCCACAAATCTTCGATAATAACCTGCTATCCCCATGAATCTTCTCACCTCATGGGAATTTTTCGGCACTGGCCACTCCATAATGGCCTTTACCTTTTCTGGGTCCATAGAGATTCCTTCATTGGAAATGATATGACCTAAATAATGGATCTCTTTCTAAAAGAAGGAACACTTCGACAACTTCCCATACAATTTGTTCTCTCTAAGGCAGGACAACACCACTTGTAAGTGTTCCTCATGTTCTCTTTCGTTCTTGGAATAGATGAGGATTTCATCTAGAAAGACTTTTACAAAATGGTCTAAGTACTTTCGGAATACGTCGTTCATGAGGCTCATGAATATTGTTGGTGCATTGGTCAATCTAAAAGGTACTACGACAAACTCGTAATGTCCAAACTGAGTTTGAAAGGATGTTTTAGGAATATATCCTTCCTTAATCCTTAACTGGTGATACCCTGATCACAAATCAATCTTTGAGAATACCATTGCTCCTTTCATCTGATCGAAGAGGTCATCTATTCGCAGCATCAGGTACCTATTTTTCACTATAGCACGGTTCAAGTTCCTGTAATCTATACACAGTCGTAAGGATCCATCCTTCTTCTTTACAAAAATTACTGGTGCACCCCAAGGTGAGACACTTGGCCTTATTAGCCCTAAGTCTAGTAACTCTTTCAACTGCATTTGCAACTCACAAAGTTCTGGCCCTGTCATCCGATACGGAGTCTTGGAAATTGGTTCTGCACTAGGTTTTATCTCAATAGTAAAATCAAGCTCCCTCTCATGAGGTAACCCTGGTAACTAGTTCGGAAAAACATCCTTAAATTATGACAATACTGGGTACTGATCCAATGAGGGTCCCTTCCTTTCATTCACTGCTTCCACTACATATAGTTGACACCCTTGCCTCAAGCATTGCTTAATCTTCATAGTTGAGATAAAGCATAATGACACCTTTCTCCGTACACCCTTGATCTCTACTGGTCTTCCTTCATCGTCGACACAAAGCATCCTTTTTGTGAAACAATCTACCAAAGCTTGATGAGATTCTAACCAATCCATTCCAATGATTAGGTCATATGCCCCAAGAGCAGTGATGTATACCTTCAACCTAGTAGTACACACTCCCAGGTCTACTATACAATTATCAACACTAGGTCCTACCACTTGTTTTTCCCCCGAAGCCATCTTGACTTGTTTAAAGTCATCGTGCTCGTAGGTTGCCAATCCACTCTTTTCTAATGCAGATGGTGAAATGAAACTATCTGTAGCACCAGAATCAAATAAAATCTTAACCTTGATATGATTTAGCATACTTGATGACCCCACCACCATGGATTGATGTTCGTCCTGGAAATTATTAACCACTGCGTAAATCTGGTGGCTTCTCCTTGCTCTTCCCATCGGGGCCTTTCCTTCTCTATGCACAAATCCTGATTGTAACTCTGGGCAGTCATGCTGGTAATGGGGTCCTCTACATCCCTAACACATAACACATGATTGAACCTATGCACTATTCTGTGACTGTCTCTGAAATGAGTTCCTTCCCCTGGAACCCCTACCCTAGCTAGTTTTTCCCTGATATGGTCATGGACCTGCCTGCGTTGTTGGTGATGAATGAGATGTTGCACTCGCTGCCATTGAAATCCCTGCGGCTACCATCCTTGGTGTGACTCTGTTACCATATGGAGGTGGCCTTGAGCCCCCTCCCCTAGGAAATTTCCTAGGAGCCTTCCCCATGAATACAAGATGATCAAGAAAGGAAGGTCTCGTACCTCCAGTTAATTTCATGTGTTCCCCTGCATAACATGCATTTTCCACAACTTCCTCTACTGAAGACGGTTTCCACATCCGTACCATAGCCCTTATCTTAGGGTTTATCCCATAGACGAAGCGTTCCACCTGTCATTGGTCATTATCCATATATGAAATGTACTTGACCAATTCCATAAAACTAATCTCATATTCCTCTATGGTCCTGTTTCCCTGTACTAGAGCATGAAATGCCCCTACTTGTTGTTCCTCATAGTAAGCTGGCAGATATTTCCTTCGGAACATCTCCTCAAAAAGTTCCCAAGATACGGTGTCTAGGGTAAGATGCAGTTGTCTTTCCAGGTTTCCCCACCAGTTCAAGGTGTTGTCTCTTAATGGAAAAATCGCTATCTTCACCTTTGAGGAGGATGCATAGTCCCTTAAGGAAAAACACCTTGTCATGCCTTCCAATCATGGTTCTACGCATTCACTGGCTTGACCCCCGACAAACTCTGGAGGTTTAATATTCTGTAGTTCTCTAGTGATGTCTTCGGGTGGAGGTCCTCCCCTTGAATCCCTCAATGCTTATGGATTACATGTTCCATATGGTGGGGGTTCCACTTTGATCCTTGCCGGTTGTTACCCCTTTAAAGTCTCATTTATGGCCTCCAAAGAGCGCAGTATGAGAGCTAGTTACTGTGATGGTGGTGGCAGTGCCTGTGACGATGCACCTATGCCTCGATTCCCTCGGGTCCTAACCATCCTGTATGATTTAACCTACATCAACCAAAGTTGTTAGGGTGAGTTCAAGGACATTTCACATTTGCACAACTTAACTAGAAAACAGGGTTAGGCATAAGTTTTTTTTTTTACTTCTCTATAAACAAACATTACTCTCTTTAGGGGAGTGGCTAGGTTAGGGTTAAGCGTCTAAGCTTGGTGTCACTTCCTAAGAAAACTATTGAACTTCTCGCCTCGTAGCTATGCTAGCTTTGCGCCACACTCGCCAATTTCTCTCTAACTTACCTGCCTAATGTGCATGAAGCCCCCTCCTGCTTATTTTGTTCTAAGTCCTTATACTTTGCGTTTACAACTAATTAAGGTGACTTCCAACCCAATGTTGATTAATTATTAAAGACTAATAATCTAGACTAAATTTTAACCTAAGTTTCAATCGCCTTAATCAACACTTTCAATTTAATCCAGAAAATTAATATTATTATTAGTATTAATTAATTAATCACTAATTTAATTAATCCTTCCAATTAATTTAATTAATTTTTCTCCAAGGCACATACATGATGCATTGGTGTTTGGTTGTTTCTTAAGGCTTAGGCAGTGGGTGGTCGTGGGTTGAAAACCCATAGACTCCAAAACATTTCAAATCTTTTTTTTTATATATAACTTTATTTATTTATCATTATTAAAAAAATAATAAATAAATAATAAACAAATTAATCACTTTAATTGTTTTAATAATAAACAAATAATATACATAAATAATTTACGATAATCAATAATTAAATAAAAAAATAACTAAAATAAAAACACATATAAATTAAATAAATAATTTAAAAACAAAACATTTTTTTTTTTAAATAACAAAGGGCCAACATGCATGAAGCCCACGTGCCCCTCCCCTAGTGCTCATCCCCCTAACCCTAATATCGTCACACCCTTATATCTTCAAACCCTTTCCTCACTCGACTCCTTTTCTATTTCATTTTTTTTTGTCAAATGCTCAACAAAGGGATGAGGCCGACGACCATGGCCATTTCTCTGCTTGGCCGACCCTGTGTCTATGGTTTCAAGGTCTGGAGGGCCTTTTCCTATTAGTCTCTTTGTGTGTTTCTCTTTTGTGTTTCCATGTATGCGTTGTTGCAGGTGCCCCTTTTTTTTTCTTTTCATTTATTATCATCATTTGTTTTTTGTACAGTGTGCGGGTTGCCTGGCTTCTCCTCGACTACTGGTTTGTGTATGTGGCTTTCGTACCTTAGAGGTATTCCATGCATGTGTTGTGAACACTATACTTCCTTGTGACTTGGCACTTGATCGCTTGGCTTTGGTGTTTTTTGTATGACCTGTGGTAGGTGCAGTGGTTGATGTGTATGTATGGGTCCTTTAGGCTTTTTGAACTCTATTTATTTTGTACTTATGAATAGATAGAAGCATCTCTCTCAAATCAAACTTTGACAGAACAACAACGATGGATCCGGCTCCAAGAAACCCACAAGAAAAATCCAAGAGCCCATATATATGAAACATGGGTACCGTGCACAGGTATGAGTTATTTTCATTCTGCATTCCACAATATTCACAATGCAGTCTCAAGCAGTTCAGAATTATACAAACCAGAGAAATCAGTTTTTTGTGCATGGAGATGACCCCCTTGCTCATTCTAGTAGTCCTGGAAGGATAAAGCAGAGTGGAGGTATCATATTTCTTGATTCTCACAGAGGGAGCTTGGGCAGGATTCAAAACCATGAGCTCGTGCAGAGTAGAGATGAAATTTCGGCCATTTTGGAAGGGTAATTAAGAAGAAGAAGAAGAAATGAGGACCATCAGCAACTGGGTGGCTGCCAATTTGTCTACCAAATATGACATGACAAAGGCCAACACGACAGCGGAATCTGTGGCCTGTTTCGATATCTCCGCCGCCATATTTAGTGGATTTGTTGTCGTAACGATGGCTCTGATGGACATGATCATGATGTAGATTATGGGGAAATGGATTGAATTGGGTGAGAGGAGGACAATGTCATATTTTCTGATGCCGAGGCCAGCTAAACCGATGGCGACAGACCTTACGCTCCGCCATAGTTGAGGAAAAGTGATGGTTTCCTTGGTTGTGAAGTTGATGAGGGCAATTTGTTCATTGTCGGGAAATGAAGAGATGAAGGTGGGGAGATCCAAGTATTCATCTTGGGGGAAATTTACTGGTTTTCGTTTGCTATAGTACGTGGAGGTGGACTTGCAGTATATGCTGCCGGGATCGATCTCGAGACCCATTGCTGTGTGAAAGTTTGGATCAACAGTCATGGAGGAATGACGCAAGTGGAAATGAAATATACTATTCTAAGATCGTGAATGTTGTGCATTCTTGGACGAAGCTACAGCGGGTGCTCTCGTGCTCAATATTTTTATTATTTTTTTTTTTTGGGGGGGGGGTGTTCAGCTCTATTATTATTTTTTATTATTATTATTGTTTTTTTTTTAATTGTTAATCCTCCTCATTTGTCTGTAGGGTTTTTTTTCTATTTTCCTATTTGCAGGCATCAGAAACCCCAAGAGAGAAAGCACATTCTCTACTCTGCATTCAAGTTATTATCTTCAGATATGGGCATGTACCTTATTATTTTATTGGTTTACAGATATATGACTTATTTTCTTTTGGTTTCTATACTTGGGGTTTTTTTTTTTTAACATGTGTTTTGGTTGAAATTATCTGGGAGAGAGTATTCAGTACAATCAAAGGTTTTCACAGAGCCATGGCTTTCAAAACATTCTGAGTTATAGCAAATCCCACAGGTTCTTATTTTCACAACCACAAGCATTTGCATTTTCTTGTGCGCATACATCACCTTTTTTTTGTTTTCTTTATTTAGGAAGCATTATGTATGTATGTATATATATATATCTACATATATACTAAAAAAAAATTGTGTGCTTGGCTTGCAGGTTAGGTGGAGCTGGAGCTTGGAGCTCAGATTTATACCTAATTAAAAGGTTTCAGGGTTGCTTAAATTTTGGGTGGGTACAGTTCCATTCCTAAGTTGGGTAGGCAGGTAGGTAAGCCCTTAAGGCTCCAATGCTTCTAACTGAAGCTCTGATACCATGTGTAGAGACCTATATTTAATTAGCCTATTAAATCTCATAAATTTTAACAGATAAGATTACTTCTACGCAGAAACAATAAGTAATTTCTTTCACTCACCATATAAGCAGCATAAATTAATTAATGAACAACAATTTAATGAATTACATATCAGAATATAGATACCTCTGGTTGATGCTATTATCCCAATATCTGATTGTCCTCTCTGTTTCTTTTCCAAGCCTGTTGCTTTGACCAAACCCTACCTAAACCAACTAACCACCCAGCTAGCTAGGAGTAGCATGTCCGACTCCCTAGCTCCAGGATACCGTAAGGAATCCTGGCCCTCGAGCCCAAAACTCCCAGCAACCTGGTGCCCCCTGCAAGGGTTCACCAAAACTCCAAAACCAAACTCCTCAAAACCAGAAACTATCCAGCAGAAATATAGACCTCCTCCCCAATAATGCTCCTTCCCCCAAATTTTCATCATCCCCTCCCGTAGGACTCTTCCCCCATCATATCTCCCCCCATTCACCGACTCCCTATCCTCCATTAGTTACCTTATCCTCCCCTTTATTACCTTATCCCATTCCTTTATTATCTTATCTGATTCCTTTATTACCTTATCCCTCCATCCCATGCTTCATTCCCCCCTGCATACGTAAAGTCTTATAAAAATAATTTAATATTTATTAAGCTCTTAATTCATTACCCCAACCTTTAATAAGTTAATTAATTAATTAATTAATTAATCAACAGATATAAACAATTAATTAATAATTAATTAATATTATTAATAAATAATCATTGTTTAACTAAAATATATCAGGGCAGTTAATTAAATAATTAACTATTCTTGATAGCCCTATGCAATTATTTAACTAGGGTTGTTACATGACAAAAGAAAACTCATCTATCCTTGAAAAACCTTACCACACAGAGTAAATGATGATGGTATGAGGGCTGGCATTGGCCATGTGATGGGGCAGAGATGGCACAATATTACTGGACAAAGGGACAAGTGATAATCATTGAGTTTCACACTCACTGAGTCTCCATTAATGGTCGGATCAGTGGTTTAATTCACTCCTCATAGGAAACATCCCTTTCACATTAAGAGGTGCAAAGTGAAGGAAAGTCCCATCGTGATACAACAAACTGGACCACTTAACTTTAACTGCTATCTTTTAGTTAATACCTTGTTTAGATGAGACTTCGTTCATTTGAGACATCTTTCAGTTAGGACATAGTAAAACGAGTTGTTAGGGTTAAGTTTTGTTAACAAAACCTTTATTTCAATAGTAACTAGAAGATCATTACTCAACCAATAAAGGCTAGTTGATTCGTTCGATTTATTTTCCAGGTGAATTGATATCAAATACCTTATATTAAACCAATAATATTTCACGGAGGATGTATACTCCCGACCCATTTTTCTTTGTGCATGGTGTACGGCTTTTTATTTTTAAAGTCAATGAGATTTACCCTTCCATGCAATCATAGAATCTTATGCTTAGGGAAGAGTATAGGATCTTGAGTCCTATGTCTAGCATGGTATAGAGATATATATGTAAGTATTATAATATCTTTAGGACTGAAGGGTAAAGGTTAGAACGTGGCAATTTATTCATATAGGAACTCTGTTCAGTGTGATAAATGCTCATAAATGAGAATTCATCATTTGATAGTTAGAACATAAGAAAATATCGCAGAGATTAACAATGGTGATAAATACTACCATCTCTGAACTAAGAGTCAGCTAAATGAAAATTTGGAGATTAATGTTCCTCAAAAAAACAAAACAAAAAAAATTATTGGGCAAATTTTAGGTTCATTACATATGGTATTAGAGAAAAGGTTGCAACACTTGGACCTTAAGCAGGGCCAAAATATTTACTTAGCATATAATTTTTTTGTTTATGAAAAACTAACAAAACAATTACTGTTACAAACAGAAAACACTATATTCTATTGTAATCATGGCAGCCCAGGATGAAGCAGAAATCATACTTGAAGAGAAGCCTGAACAAAGGACTTCTGAAGATCAAAGACAAAACAATGACGGAAGTTCACCTACCGAAGTTCTAGAAACTGTGAGAAATCTCATTGTTGAGCTACAGGTTTTCAAGTCAGACAATGAGAAACTGAAAAAGGCACAGCAGGAACAACAGGAAATAAATGAAGTCCTACTACGAAGTATAGTGAGAAAGAAAATACCAAATGATGATAACCGGGAACAAGAGTTATGTAAAAGGGCCTCCAAGAACTCTGGTCCTGAAGCAGAAAAAGGGGACAGCACGTCTGAAGGTACACCTTCAGCTAAAGATAAAACAAAAACATGAAGAAAAAGGAAACAAGTAGATCACCTGGAGGGAGATTTTAAAAAAATCAAACCATCTACCTTTGACAGGGAATCCACGACAGGGGAGGAAGTTGAAGCATGGGTATTAGACATCAAGAAGTATTTCCAGATATACAACTATTCCAACAATATGAAGGTCAGAATGGCCATTTATAATCTGAAGGGGAAGGCCAGCATATGGTGGCAAGACCTGAAGTTGGCCAAGGGTCTAAAAGAAAAAATAGATGGAATGGTTGGATTTTAAGAAATACTTTAAGAAACAATACCTATGTAAAATTTACTATGAAAGAAAAACCAAATAATTTTATGAGTTGCGACTAGGTCAAATGGTTATGGAAGATCTGATAAAAAAAAATCGGGAAATACTAAGGTTTTTACCTTATATCCGGGAGGACAAAGTGAAAATAAAGCGGTTCCTAAGTTGTTTACCAAATAAATATAAGGATAGAATCGAATTTGATAATCTCAACTCCTTAAGAGAAGTTTTTAGGAAATCCTGAATGTGTTACGACAAAAAAAAACAATGGCCAGAATTTCCAAAGGATTGGAAAGACAAAAGACAAGAATGATTGAAACAATGGAAGAGGGCATATCATCCAGCTACTTATCGAAATGAATCAAAGAGTTTCCCAAGGAAATATTTTCACTCCAACAATCAAAACACCCAAGGAGGCGGTAAATCAGTAAATATGGGAACAAAGAAGTTTGGGGACAACCCCCATGAATCGTTAAAATGTTGGGAATGTGGAGAACCTCACCTAAGGAGGAACTATCCATGTTTGACTTCAACAACCAAAAATATTGTTCATAATATGCAGGAAGCCTCTACAGTAGGGGATGTAGGCAGAAGCTTGCACCAGATCAATGCAGTCGTGGATGACCGACAAGCTGACCACCAGTTCTCTATGGTGGAAATTGAAGGTAAAATTATCAATACTCGTATTTCTGTTTTAATTGATCCTGGAGCTACGTTGAGTTATATCACTCCTGGTGTAGTGGAGTCAAATAAACTCAAGAAAACAAGACATGCAAAATTTTGGCTGGTACAACTAGCAACAGGAACAAAAAGAAAGGTAGTCGACTTTATTTCTGATTATGAGTTTAGTTTAGGTGGTCAAAACATAAAGACAAATCTGAAAATACTATCGTTAGGGTCTTATGACGTAACTATTGGAATGGGTTGGTTAGAAAGGAATAAAGAAGGATTAGATTGTTATGAAAAATCACTCAAGGATAAAGATGAAAATGACACTGCTAGGACAGTTCAAGGTATACAAAAACCAATCTTAGTTAGACATATTTACGCAATGCAATTTAAGAAATGCATGAGAAAGGGTTGTCAGGTTTATGCCATCCATGTAAGAAACCTATTAGAAAAGGGAAATAAACCCATCTTGGAGGATTTTTTCATTTTGCATGATTTCAGATATGTGTTTGTTGATGAGATACCTGAATTACCCCCTAGGAGGGAGATAGACTTTTCTATTGACTTACTACCTGATTCAACCCCTATATCTAAATCACCCTACTGAATGAGTTTAACAGAGTTAACATAATTAAAAATTCAACTGCAGGAATTATTGGACATAGAATATATAAGACCGAGTGTTTCACCATGGGGAGCACCCATCCTCTTTGTTAAAAAGAAAGAAGAAACTATGAGATTATGCATCGATTACAGACAATTAAACAAAATGACTATTAAAAACAAGTAACCCTTACCAAGGATCAATGATCTGTTCGACCAAGTAGGTGGGGCAAAGATCTTCTCTAATTTGGATTTAAGATCTCATTATCACCAAGTTAGAATAAAAGATGAGGACATAAGTAAAACAACTTTTAGAACGATATACGGACATTACAAATTTTTTGTTATACCATTTGGATTCACTAACGCACCAGCTACATTCATTTGTATAATGAATAGTATTTTTAGTCAGTACTTGGACAATTTTGTTTTGGTATTTATTGACAATATCCTAGTGTATTCTAAAATAAAATAAGAACACGAAGAACACCTAAGGATATTTCTGCAAACTTTGAGAAAACACAAACTGTATGCCAAATTCGATAAATGTGACTTTTATCAAAAGAAAATACAGTACCTAGGGCATGTAATATCGTATGAAGGTATTGCAGTCGATTAGGATAAAGTAAGAGCCATCATGGAATGGTCGATTCCGAAGGATGTAGCAGGCATTTGGTCATTCATGGGAATCACCAAATACTACCACAGATTTATAGAGGGGTTTTCCAAGATTGCATACCCTATCACATCATTACAAAATAAGGGAACTAAATTTAACTGGTCACAGAAATGTCAAGACAGTTTTAATATGTTAAAGGAATTGTTAATGAACACACCCATTTTAAAGGTAGAAGATCCTGACAAGGACTTCACAGTCTATGTGGATACAAGTAAAGAGGGAAACGAGGGTGTCCTAACTCAAGAAGAACACATGATTTGTTATGAGTCCCTAACAATAAAGGAACACAAACAAAACTATGTCACTCATGACTTAGAGCTGGAAGTTGTAATACACGCATTAAAGATGTGGCGGCACTACATACTGGCCAAAACATTTAGGTTATTGACGGATAAGAGCGGTGTGAAATTTTTGTTTAGTCAGTCGAACCTTAATGCTAGGCAAACAAGATGGATGGACTTCTTGAGATAATTTGACTTTGAGGTAAGACATATCAAGGGTAAGGAAAAAAAGGTGGTTGATTCCTTAAGCAGAAGAGCTCATGGGTTGTTTGAAATAAACATTAGCAGGGAAGAAAGTGATCTTGAGCAGAGGATAAAGGTTGCAGGCAATAACGACAAAAAATGCACTAGAACAATGGCAGAATTATGAGATAATGCAGAGAATTCTGACAAAACAGATCTGAGTTTGGAGAGAGAAGGTCTACTACTATTCAAAAACTAAATATATATACCAGATTCAGTGGAACTAAGGTTAACGATTTTGGATGAGGTACACAAGAAACCATATTATGGTCACCTGGGATACCAGAAGATGGTAACAACACTAAGGAAATTATTTTACTGGCCCAATATGAAAGGTGAAAAAACAAAATACTTAGCTAACTGTCAAGATTGTCAGCAAGTAAAATACAAACACCAACATCCAGCCGACATGTTGCATCCCTTACCTATGCCAGAATGGAAAGGAGACTATATCACTAGACTTTATTATAGGTTCGCCTAGAACTCAAAAACATAATGATTCAATTATGGTGGTAATCGATAAGCTTAGTAAGTATGCACACTTTATTCCTGTAAAGTCTACTTTTAAATCTATTAACATCGTTGAAATATTCATGAAATAAATTTTTAGACTGCATGGTATTCCTAAAATGGTGATTTCGGATAGAGACGTAAAATTTACATCTTCTTTTTGGAAATAATTGTTTGCAGGGTTAAATACTAACTTGAATTTCAGCACAAGTTATCATCCACAAACGTATGGTTAGACTGAATGAACAAACCAAATCATAGAATATATGCTACGCATGTGCGTAAGAACAAAACCAATCAAGTGGGAAGACTACCTACACTTAGTGGAATTTGCATACAACAATGGTTACCAAACCTCGACTAAGATGAGCCCTTTCGAAGTACTATACGACAGAAAATGTATGACTCTGATTAGTTGGGATAACCTAGTTGACAGACTCATGGTGGGACCAGAGATGCTCCAGGAAATGGAGAGCATGGTAATAAAAGTACAACATATCTTAGAGGAGGTGTAGGATAGACATAAAAGTTACACGGATTAGAAAAGAAGACACCTGAAATTTCAAGTGGGATACCATGTCTATTTAAAATTCAAAGCCCAAAAAAGTTCACTAAATCTAGGGAACTATGCCATGTTGGCACCCAGGTTTTGTGGCCCTTTCGATATCTTAGCTCAAATTGGACCTGTAGCATACCAACTTGCACTCCCTGCCAATATTAAAATCCATAATGTATTTCATGTTTCTTTGTTAAAGAATTACGTTCATGACCCTACTCATATGATCGATTGGAACTTGGTGCAGGTGGAACCAGAAGGCGAGTTCTAAGAGGAACCTCCGCGCATCCTCGATAGGAGAGAAATAACACTTCCGAACAAAGTCGTCGCCGAGGTAAAAGTGCAATGGAATCATTTTAGCCCTGAGGAGGCCACTTGGGAGTTGGAGGGAGAATTGCAGAAATCTCATCCAATCATGTTCCAAGAAAGGAACAAACACTAAGGACCCTATTTTATTGAAGGCAGAAAGGATGTAACATCCCCAAAAATAAATTATTTTTAAAATCTCAAATTTTCTTAGGAAATTATTTCCATTTTTCGTAAATTTGAAATTGGAAAATTATTGTCATTTATGGCAATTCCAAATTTCGAATTTAGTTAATTGTAATTGATGATTATGACTATTGGGAAGAGATATGATTTGAACCAACTAACTGTTTGACTATGACACTTGTATGAAACAAAATATTTTATATTATTGTTGATGGACAAATGGAACATCCATGTTAAAATCAGCTGACCATGACTCCATGAGAGGGGAACATGTTGGAACTACCTCAGGGCTCAATGTACCAAGTGGAAAATCAATAATTTGGCCATTGGAAGCCCATGAAAATCAAGGATTTGGAAAGATGTGAAAATTTCCAAGCGGGGGGGGGGGAATACCTAGGCAAAAATGGCTTTGGATATATAGCATATGGGAGGAGGCAGGACACTTCCTAGTATGCTGGGGAAAAAATAATTATCTCTTGTTGTTATGAACACTGTTTTTCTGAGTGTGAGGCAAGGAGAAGTGGTTTAAACTGAAGGACTATTGTTGAGGTGGAGTTCTGATTTCGCCCTCATGGATTCATGGTCAGGATACGGGGTGAATGGAGAAAGTAACATTGGATGTTATTTTCTAAGCTTGGAAGGAACGTGGTTGTTCCATTTGTTTCGACGAACTTGATCAGATATGTTCATCTACTCTTTTTCTAGTTATATGTCTCTTGATTTAAATGGATGAAAGAGCATATCTAGCATAATGTTGTATGAATTACTACTGTAATTTAAACTATGAATGGATGGAGACAACTGTAGGATAAACCCCCTGCAATTTTAATTGCATACTTTGAATAAACTGTATGTACATGTTAATTATGAATAGAATCAAAATTATGTAAAACACGTCAGAATGCTTCTAGTTTAAACAAAATCGGTCTAATTCTACTTCAGATAGTATAGATCTTGTGTTTATATAAGTATAATAATTCCATTGAAGAAATTGTTTATTGCATAATTGACTGAGGAAAATGTTGAAGGGTACTCAAGAAGAATTAAAAGTGATTGTACATTCGCATATTACTATAAGGAATTTATATAGAACCGTAACACTCATATAATANATAGATAGATAGATAGATAGATGGATAGATAGATAGATAGATACTTAACATCTGTAAAAAAGATTTGATGTTCTATTTCGATATCTAAAAATGCATATAATGTGAATCTCAATGATGATATGGGAAGGCGAACACATCCATTAATTTTTATGTCAGAAGTTAAAATTGTCTATTTCAAAGTCTTACAGAACAAAACCCCTTTTTATTTGAGTTGAATGGCGTAGAAGACGAAAAAACAAAGTGAAATTAAAGAATATAAATTTCGGAAATACAAATGTTTAAATACATATACACATGACTGTAGGTTTCCAAACTTCATATCCAACCGGTATTAAATATATAATGGGAGACAAATAGTATAACTAGTCATATTGGAATTTCTGGAAATGAAATGATGGAAAGCAAATAGTCTGCCTAGTCACAAATGGAGACCTAGAAAAGAAAATCTTATAAGGGTAAATGAATAGGCTAGCAGATCGCGTAAGAGAGTTTGAGATAAAATGATATAGTAGAAAATTAATTTAAGTGAAGAGTATATACCTTAGAGTCAGATACTTTCGATACGCACGAACCTACTATAGTGATAATACAAAAAGGGCAAGGATACAGGATTAAACAAGAAATCATTCAAATTTCTCTATAGGATGCAAAGTAAAACTGGAAAGAGTCAAAACCGAATTATTGTTCACAGATGCATATTGCTAGTCATTCCAGAAATATTCATATAACATATCTATTGTTCTAAACTAAGGGATTATTCGTATTTCTATCTAAAAATCAACTATACAACTTCAATAATGATACAACCATATTCAATTTATATAATTCAATTATTTACACAATAATAAGGTTATGAACCTTATGCCCTTCCATTAAAAATTGGAGATACAAAGATGAAGAATAGACTATCTTTATGAATGGACTCTTTCACCCATGATGATAGCATTCTAGTCTTAGAATCGTGTCAATCCTTAGAAACCTAGGACACTCCTTAAAGAGTGGTGAAATAAAACCCGAATAACTTCTGTGCGTATGGAAGGGGCCTGCATCCAGGACTATGCATGGTCAAAGTCCTTGCAAGGAAATACAAATAAACATTAGTATTATACAATAGAAGTAAGACCAATGTAATTTTCAATAGAATGATTAATGATAGGAAAAGTTCATTTCAGATTTTCACTTAACTAATGACTTGGAGACCTGGTGTCCTTTCCCTATCATGCATTGGCTGAAAAGACGTCCCAGAACGAAGGGGAGGGTGGTACAAAAAATTCCTGATGGGTACCCTCACAACAATAGGGTCCCATCACTAAAATTGGTCACCAAATCATTTAAATCAAACACTTCAGACAAAGAAATAAACAAACAATCTTAACATTGAAACGCAAATTGCATGGGTTCGCATAGGGTGAGCAGGTCGAATTCATTGCTCAAACTTTAAACATAGAGTTAGATGATATATGTCAATGAAGTCAAAAAACCTATAATGAATCGATTGTCTGTGTTGAACAAACCATTTTTAATCAAAGTTTAAATACAAAGTCAACATTCTTTCCAAACTTTCACCAAGGCTGTGAATGGAAATTACCACATACAAACAACAATAATAACAGTAGGAAAAAACCCTAATCCAAGAATTTATTATAGGCCCAAATGTTTGTATATTGTAGGGTATCCCTTAACAAACTATTCAAGACACAAAATCCCCACAACTCCTTATGTACCAAATGTAAATACAGTGAGAAGAAGTTACAATCATAAGAACCAACTAAGGCACTGATAAAACCTACAGAAGGGTGGGTTCCCAAATAAAAATGTAATATAGCCTACATTCCACAGTATGGGTTTTCAACTCCTAAACTAGAACTCTGTGTAGTTTCATAGAGGCTCAAAACCAATCAACAACACATAACATTAGAGGAACTGTAAGGAATGTAGGGGATAAATGAAACCCTAAGAGTAATTTACATACGAAAACTATGCTTGTGAAAACTCGTTGAATTCGAAAATAGGAAGGTGGGATGCCGAGCCCATTCAAGATGATTTAAAATAAAACAAACAGTGAAGTATACTTATCCAAGAGTGAGAACAGTGGGAGAGTTACGAGGAGAATACAAGAACATTGTGAACTTACCAGGGCGGTCAGATAGAGATGCCTACTTCCACTGGGTAAAATCCCCCAAGTCATCGATCTGCCTTACTGAGAAAATAAAAACGCAGAGCTAATTCAGAGAACTTCACAAGTGACAAAAGAAAACTCATCTATCTCTGAAAACCCTTACCACGTAGAGTAAATGATGATGGTACAAGGGATGGAATTGGCCATGTGATGGGGAATATATGGCGCAATCTTACTGGACGAAGGGACAAGTGATAATCATCGAGTTTCACACTCATCGACTCTCCATTAATGGTTGGATCAGTGGTTTAATTCACGCTTGACGGGAAACATCCCTTTCACATTAAGATGTGCGAAGTGAAGGGCATTCCCATAGTGATACAACAAACTAGAACACTTAAATTTAACCACTATATTTCAGTTAGTACCTCGTTCAGATGAGACTTCGTTCGTTTGAGACATATTTCAGTTAAGACAGAGTTAAACGAGTTGTTAGGGTTGATCTTTCTTAACAAAACCTTTATTTCAATAGTAACTGGAAGATCATTACTCAACCAATAAAGGCTAGGGGATTCGTTCGATTTATTTTCCAGGTGAAGTAATATCAAATACCTTATATTAAACCGATAATATTTCATGGAGGATGTATACTCTCGACCCATTTTTCTTTGTGCATGGTGTACAACTTTTTATTTCAAAAGTCAATGAGATTTACCCTTCCATGCAAACATAGAAGATTATGCTTAGGGAAGAGTATAGGATCTTGAGTCCTATGTCTAGCATGGTATAGATATATATATGTAAGTATTAAAATATCTTTAGGACTGAAGTGTAAAGGTTAGAGCGTGGGAATTTATTCATATAGGAACTCTGTTCAGTGTGAGAAATGCTCATAAATGAGCATTCATCATTTGATAGTCAAAACATAAGAAAATATCGCAGAGATTAACAATGGTGATAAATACTACCTTCTCTTAACTAAAAGTTGGCTAAATGAAAATTTGGAGATTAATGTTCCTAAAAATATATATATTGTTTTTTATTGGGAAAATTTGAGGTTCATTACATTGGGTACAAGGTTGAGACAAGTAATTGATGGGTTGACACATACATGAGGTGTATAGTTGATGATGTTGGTACATATTGATGAGTCATAGTTGATGATTAGTTGACACATGATTGGTACTTGGTACATGATTCGATGCACTTGTTTATGGTACAGGTTGATTACAGGTTGTTTGGTACAGGTTGGTGCATGGTTGATGCACTTGTTTATAGTACAAGTTGATTACAGGTTGAGGTATAGGTTGATGCATGGTTCAGGTTTATTGGTACATGTTTACAATGGTATATATCACAGTGATAGTGTGGTAGTGGTTCTATCATTCTACTTCGACTTCAGGGTGGTTGGACGTGGAAAGGACAGGTGGTTGTATCCACCTTCCAGTTGTATTCGGAGAACATAGGAGGATGTAGCCTCCTTTTTGTTGTAGCCAAAGAATTGGGGAGTTGGAGATTCTATCAAGTTGTAGCCTGAGAAACTAGTGGGTTTGAGCCTCCTTCCAGTTGTAGCTAGAAAACAAAGGAAGTTGGTGCTTCCAATGAATGTAATTCTTCAAGACATATAAGAAAAAACATTTTGTGGTTTTCTCCTGCTTTGGGTTTTCACGTAAAACACTGGTGTACTTTGTATGTGTATGATTGTTCATTTGTTCATTTCTTATTTACTCTGCAATTATTGGATCATAATTCTACATTGATATAACACTTGGATTATATGGTTAAAAAGGATTAAATTTATCTATTAGTGATTCACCCCTCCTCTCAGTAATCCAACAATTGGCATCAGAGTGAGGTTCCTTTAGGAATCAGTTTAACCACTAGAAGGATATCATGGATTATTCTGAGAATGGACTACCAATGTTTAATGGTCATAATGGTTTTAAGTATGATATGTGGAGCAGAAGGAAGGGAATATTTTTACAGGCATAGGGACATATAATTGGCTATCAATTGGTATAGGATATGATAGTTCAAAAAGGGAAAAGACTACAGCCAAGAATGAATTGGAGAAGAATAACAAAATAGCAATGGATTTTATCTGGGAAGGATTACCTAATACAGTAAGAGAAAAGGTTGGTAATTGTTCATCAACCAAAGAACTTTGGGATAAATTACATGAAATATATTATTCACCCATTGCAAATTCATAAAATTCCAAAGAAGATGCAGATACAGAACAAGAAGTAAGATGATCATCATTTCAAATAGATTCAGAAGAGGAAGAGTATGAATAAGCAGAAGTTGATTACAAAGAAACATTGATCAGTGCAATTAAATATCTAAGGAAAGAATGAGAAGAAAACAAGTCATCCAAGAAATAATTGATGAAGCAAAAGGAAAGTGTTCAAGGTTCTGAAAAAGATCAGCTGGTCATCAAGAATTTAAGAGCTCAACTAGAAGAGGCGAGAAGAATTGAGGAAACTCTAGAATATCAAAAGAAATGTTTAGAAGCCAATATACCAACAAAAAATGAAGAAGCAGAAAATAGATAAAAGGTATTGATGGATCATCTCAAGGAAAGAACCAATGAATTAAACCAACTTGAGGAAGAGTTTGGTCAAGAAGAAGAAATAATTATATTGAAAATACAACTTGAAGAAGAAAAAAGAACATAAGAGGTCATGAAGTCTTAGATAATGAAGAAAGAAGAAGAGGTTGAGAATATTGAAGAAGAATTTGTCACAGTAAGAATCAAAATCGTTAAGCTCAACAATAATTTTGAAGAGACAGAAACATCCACATCAGTTGTAGAAAATGAAGAGAATCACTCTACGTTGCTAGAAATAAGAATGAAGAAAATAGAAAGAGTTATGAATAAGTACTCAAAGGAAGGAATCATAGTCAACCAGAATCTAAGAAAACTCTTGAAGATGTATCTTCAAGAAGACCATCCATGTTCAAGCCACAAAGAAGCTTCAATCATGATCATGATTAGTCAAGGAAAAAATTCATAAGGACTACACCACAAAGAAGATCATTCACTTTGAGGTATGAAATTTTTTTTTATGGTCATTATTTTTATTGTACTAACTTTGGACATAAGGTTGCATATTACAAGGATTATAAAATAAATGTTCAAGCAATAATTGCCTATGTGGTTGCATGTAACATTGAGTGTTACAAATTTCATAATTATGGACACATAGCCAGTGATTGTAGAAGCATGATCGATACTTCTATGAAAGAGAATACTGATAATAGATATAAGAAAGTATGGATAAGAAAATAGGAATAACATGTGAACAAAGACCAGGTAACATAGATCGCAAGATTGACAATAAAACGAGATGAAGAAAATTCTATAGAGAAAAAGAAAGATGCCATATATAGAAAGGTTTGGAAATTAACTGAAACAAAGAGAGGACATGTAAATAAGGAACGAGTTCAAGAGATTGTAGTTTCAGGCATTGTAATGAAAGATGAATCCAAAGACATAAAGAAAGAAGTCAGAGCTCAAAGAGATAATGAATCTACCAGTGAAGATGATGATGAATCTAGCAATGAAGATGATGGTGAATACACATCAAAGTAGGAATTGTTCTGAGAAATCCAACTTAGAGACTCTTAGGTAATATGAACATTAGATAGGGGGAGTCTATGTGATAGTTGTGAGAGACCAAAGAACCATCCTTCGAGTATCTTGCAGAGTTTGAGAAGACATATCCAGAGTAGTGAGTTAGCAGAAGTACAATTTGATGGATTAATCAAGACTTCATGATAGTATAGTGATAAATGGGTCAGCATTATGGACAATTGCGCAAGTATATTATTGGATAGTATGGGCAAGAGCATGGGTTTATAGATTGGTTCAAAGAGTGGTTCAGAGACAAAGGAACATTATCATAATGGATGCTAATTACATAGGAAATGGCTCGAACAATCCTAATGGATTCCAAATAGACAAATATTTTTTGGACACATGAAGTGCATACAACAATTCACATTCAAAATAGAGTAATGCTAAAAAATAACAATGAAAAAACTCCCTACAAACTATGGAAAGGAAGCACAAACAAAAACCTCTACATCAAGGTAACTCAAGGTAGTATTTTATTAACTAAAATTTATGTTGATGAAATTGTTTTTGGAAGTACTAATGACAGGTTTAGCCAGAAATTTGCAAAGAATATGTAGAATGAATTTGAAATGTCATTACTTGGAGAAGTATCCTTCTTTTTGGGTCTTTAGATATGTCAAAGCAACCAAGGAATTTTTATTTCTCAAACCAAGTATAACATAGAAATACTAAAGAGGTTCGGAATGGAATATTGCAAACTGTTTATCACTCCCATGAAAACCAATTGTAAGTTGAGAAACAATGATGATTTAAAGTATATAGATTAGAGGCAATAAAGGTCAATCATTGGTATCCTACTATATCTGACAACATCCAAACCATATGCAATGCAGGCAGCTAGACAAGTGGCACGATTTCAAGCAACATCAAAGGAATCACATGTATTAACATTGAAGAGGATTTTCAGATATCTCAAAGGAACATAAGAGTTTGGATTATGGTATTCAAAAGGAAAGGATCTATCACTTATTGCCTATACAGATGTAGATTGGGAAGGTTTCATTGATGACCAATGAATAACCAGTGGAGCAACATTATATTTGGGTGAGTGTTTAGTATCTTGGGTAAGAAAGAAACAATCATCAATATCCTTATCTAAATTCGAGGCAGAGTATAATGCATGAACAACATGGTCTACACAGGTTCTATGGATGAAACAAACTTTGATAGATATACAAGTTGAGTATGATGAGCCCATTCCAATCTATTGATAATGCAAGCACCATCTGTATCTCAAAACACCCGATGGTGCACTCCAAGATGAAGCACATTCCAATCAAGTATCACTTTCTATGGGAACAGGTTGCAGAGAACAACATCAGAGTTGAATATGTGAGAACAAAAGAACAAGTGGCATACATCTTTACAAAATTGCTTCCATGGAAAGCCATTGATTATCTTTGCTAGAGAATAGGTGTAATTTCTACTCCAAAATGAATGTTTTTGAATGCTTATATTATATGTCTTAGATGTACACAAGGAAGAACCATAAATAGGACAAAGGGGGAGAGATTTATCAGATTCAAAGGTAAATGCTTGGAGAGAGAGAATAGAGGCATGTTTCCAAGCGGATAAATTTTCACAAGGGAGGAATGATCGATATGCCTTCCAAGTGATACCCTTTGTCAATGGGGGAGATATTATTCATATGAAGGGAGAGAGAGTAATTAGAGGCTTATAAACACAAAGAAAAA
Organism: Picea engelmannii; assembly: GCA_009831015.1. NCBI lineage: Eukaryota > Viridiplantae > Streptophyta > Pinopsida > Pinales > Pinaceae > Picea > Picea engelmannii. The sequence goes on along the minus strand of ML779436.1, from coordinate 269,402 downwards.
TCAAAGGCATGTGGACATGGGGAGAAACCCCAAGGAAATTTCAGTTAGGGGGAGAAGACCCAAAGGAAGATACCCTTTGCCATTGATGTCAAAGGGAGAGAGATAGAAACATTGATGAGGAGTATAAAAATGAATTTTATCATGACTAAGTGTTTCCATCAATGCCAAAGGGGGAGGTTATTAGACGGTTGGCTTAGGTTGATGGATAGTTGGTATGGATTGTTGGTTTTCATTGATATCAACCATTGGAGAGTGATATTGTATATTGATGTCAACCCTTATTGATTGATGTCAACCCTTGGAGAATGTCCGGTAGAAACTTTCCATAGCACAAAGGTTTGGGTAATGGACCCAAGGTTGTTTCATGTATAATGTTATGATTTTTAATATATTTGAAGTTAAGACTATTCTAGATAGATAGTACATGTCATTCCATTTACGATGGTATGTGGAACGTCACATAAATCCTCACGGTTATAGATTTATGGCCATGAGAAGTTCATAACCCAGGTTTTCGTAATGGACCCAAGTTTGTTTGGTGGATAATGGCATGAGTTTTGATATATTTTCAAGTAAGACTATTATATATGGATAGTAATTGTCATTCCATTTCTAGTGGTATGTGGAATGCACATAACTCCTCATGGTTTGAGAGTTATGGCCTTATGAAGTTGGAGGACCCTCATATGTTGGCTTGAATCTCTAAAAGGTCAAAGAAGTCCAAGAGATTGAAAAGAATAAATTATTATTTAAATCATAAAGTAATGTGACAAAGTCGAGAAGGATTATTTAAATAATAAAGTGAAGTGACAAAATCAAAGAAGACTATTTAAATGATAAAGTGAGGTGACAAAATAAAGGAGGAATATTTAAATGATAAAGTAATGGAGATTTTTCTAATTATGAAAAGTGGTTAACCCTAAAAATGAGAAAAATAGGTTAAGTGACCTATAAATGGGTTAAGTGACCTAGAAATAGGTTAAGTGACGTAGAAGATGGAGAGTATAAATAAGAGGCAAGGCTCTCTCATTTTACATCACACTTGAGAATATTGAACATCTATAGGTGACTGAGGTAACCAAGGGATATGTAAGCTGAATTTCAGAGGGAAGGTGAAGAAAAGAAGGATGAAATTGAAGGGAGGATAAATTATTTTGATGATGCTTTCTAAGGTATGTTATTTACAGGTTATCTCACCATTTTTGCAATAACCGTTTTTCTAGAATGATTCAGACCATGCAATTGATATTCCATTGAGGAAAAATATCCAAGTAGCTGTGGTAACAAATTCAGCTTGTGGGTTGTTGTATTTTTGGAGTTACACTACATGGAAAATAGGGTTTGTGGCTAGTCCTGAAACTTGTCTAAAACAGGCGTTTCCAGTAAAAACGTCATAACTTCTTCATAATAGATCAAAATTCAGTAAGACCAAATGTGTTGGTTATAGTACAGTATGTGGTATGATTTGTAACATTTTTAGATTGATTCAACCAATATTACATGTGAGGCATGCTCTACAAGGTCGCTCTCTAGAATAAGCCATAATTCAACAAGGTATGTCATTTTTCATATAACTCCTTTTCTGAGAGGTTACAAGTAGTGACACTTGGAGCAATTGCATAAAACACACTGAAGAAATTTGTTTAGCATTTTCAAATATTTATTCATTACATATACATAGTTATGATTATTTCAAGTTAGGGTTGTCGACTAATCCAAAACTAGTCATGTGAGACTAAAGAAAAGTTTGATGAAAATGATAGTCTCTTGTTGTTAAATTTAAGGAAGGTTTGCAGGTATGTGATCAAATAAAAAAGTTCTATTAGAGAGTTACAAATCATATTTGGATGATGATATTGTTGAGGGATTTTGGTTGAGGTACATGTTGGGTACATGGTTGAGACAAGTAGTTGATGAGTTGGCACATACATGAGGTGTATAATTGATTATTTTGGTACATATTGATGATTCATAGTTGATGAGTAGTTGAAACATTATTGGTACATACTTGGTACATGGTTGGATGCACTTTTTTATGGTACAGGTTGATTATAGGTTGTTTGGTATAGGTTGGTGCATTGTTGATGCACTTTTTTATGGTATAGGTTGATTACATGTTGAGGTATAGGTTGATGCATGGTTCAATCTTATTGGTATATTTTTACAATGATATATCTCACATTTATAGTGTGACAGTGGTTCCATCATTCTACTTCTACTTCAGGTCGGTTGGACGGGGCAAGGACAGGTGGTTGTAGCCACCTTCCAGTTGTATCCGAAGAACATACTGGGATGTAGCCTCCTTCTGGTTGTATTCAAAGAATTGGGGAGTTGGGGATTCCTTGAATTTGTTGTTGGACACACCTACCACACTTAGAGGGGGGGTGAATGAGTGTGGGGATCTTTTCCCAAAACTTCCCTCTTACACAAAAAGTCCTTAGTTAACATTCAACATTTGTTCATTACTGATTGTTGTCATTTATAATCAGTTAGATGTGAATACATATCATAAACATATATTAGCAAAATATCATCAACAAATCATCTCCACAAGGAACACAAAGAACAAAAGATGTATGTACAATTTTTCTTTTTATTATGGAGTTCAATCGAGGGGTTTTTTAGCAACAAATGAATAGAGTACAACTCCACAAGAGAACCATCTCTATATGAAATAATCACCTTACATTCTCAGCACCAAATGAGATGAGGAAACAATCCTCAACAGATATCAATCTATCAACATAAACAAGTGCATCAACCATGCACCAACCTGTGCCAAACAAACTGTAATCAACTTGTACCATAAACAAGTGCATCCAACCATGTACCAAGTATATACCAATCATGTTTCAAATACTCATAAACAATTACTCATCAATATGTACCAACATCATCAACTATACACCTCATGTATGTGCCAACTCATCAATTTCTTGTCTCAACCATGACTAGTTTTGGATTAGTCAACAACCCCAACTTGAAATAATCATAACTTTGTACCTGTAATTAATAAAGATATGAAACTGATACACAATGTTCTTCAGTGTGTTTTATGCAATTCCTCCAGGTGTAACTACTTGGAACCTCTCATAAAATGCGTTATAGAAAAAATGACATACCTTGTTGAATTTTGGCTTATTCTAGAGAGCGACCTTCTAGAGCATGGCCCACACAAAATGTACATTGAATTGATTTGAAACTATTAAAAAACATACTAAAACCTATACCCTAACTAACACATTTTGTATTACTTAATTTGGATCTGTTATGAATAAGTTATGACGTTTTTACCTGAAACACGTGTTTTTGACTAGTTTCAGAACTAGCCACAAACCCTATTTTCCACGGAGTGTAACTCCCAAACTACAACAACCCACAAGATTATTTTCTTACCACAGATACTTGGGTATGTTTTATCAATGGCATAGAAATTTCACAGTCTAAATCATTATAGAAACAAAGTTATAACGAAAATGGTGAGATGACCTGTAAATAACATACCTTAGAAAGCATCATCAAAATAATTTATCCTCCCTTCAATTCTGACCCTCTTTTCTTCACCTTCCTTATAAAATTTATCTTATATATCCTTGGTTATCTCGGTCACCTATATATCTTCAATATGCTCAAGTGTTCCACACCAAAAATGTTCAACAATCTCTCACGAGAAGCTCTCCATCAATACTCCAAAAGATATTCTCACAAGAAACTCTTTATTGATCCACAAAAAGGATGATCTACAAGAGACCATCACTATATTATTTATACTTTCATCCTCTAGGTCACTTAACCCACTTTTAGGTCACTTAACCCATTTCTAGGTCACTTAACCTATTTTCTTTATTTTAGGGTTAACCACTTTCCATAAATAGAAAGTTCTCCAATACTTTATCATTTAAATATTCCTTCTTGATTTTGTCACCTAACTTTATCATTTCTTGATTTTGTCACTTCTCTTGATTATTTAAATAATCCACCTTGACTTTGTCACCTTACTTTATCATTTAAATAATGATTTCTTCTTTTAGGTCACTTAACCCATTTCTATGTCACTTAACCTATTTTCCTTATTTTTAGGGTTAACCACTTTCCATAAATATTCCTTCTTGATTTTGTCACCTTACTTTATAATTTCTTGATTTTGTCACTTCTCTTTATTATTTAAATAATCCACCTTGAATTTGTCACTTTATTTTATCATTTAAATAATGATTTCTTCGTTTAGGTCACTTTGACTTCTTTGACCTTGGGGGCTTCAAGACTTCATGTGGGGGTACTTCATCTTCATAAGGCCATAACTCTCAAACCATGAGGAGCTATGTGACATTCCACATACCACCGGAAATGGAATGACAAGCACTATCCATATAGGATAGTTTCACCAACAATTTCCTTGATCTCTATCTTATTATTCCACATACAAGAATGGGTCCTCCGACAATTCTTCTAGGATAACTCAATCCACAAAGCATCTTCCCATGAGGGATTTCACCATAACAGGACCACTTTGGAGTTCATCCATTTGTGCACCTTATAAATCATGATAAGGCAATAATGAGAGCAGGGGTCCTCCAACCATTCTTCTAGGATAACTCAATCCACAAAGCGTCTTCTCGTGAGGGATTTCACCATAAGGGGATCACTTTGGAGTTAATCCATTTGTGCACCTTATCAATCATGATCAGACAATAATGAGCCATCTATACATTTTTCCAACAATGCATCATATACCAATGAAACTGTAATGACCCTTTTCTTATTAATATGAATAATTTCATAAATAACCCTAAACATTAGATAAATTATAATTAATTATTATATAACCTTAATTAATTATATGTTATTAATTAATTATTTTGATTATGATTAGCTGAAGGATTATTAACTCCTTAATTAAGGGTTAATGAATGATTAATTATTAAATGAGACATTAAATGATTAAGTATTAAACTAATGGTTAGTGATTAATTGATTATTAATAAAGTAATTGATTAATTATGTAATAAACCAATGGGGGAAAATA
>ML779436.1:231106-254191 GCA_009831015.1 Picea engelmannii | reverse complement strand
ATTAACTCCTTAATTAAGGGTTAATGAATGATTAATTATTAAATGAGACATTAAATGATTAAGTATTAAACTAATGGTTAGTGATTAATTGATTATTAATAAAGTAATTGATTAATTATGTAATAAACCAATGGGGGAAAATAAAAAAAATAAGGTTAAATGGGGTTACATATCCCATGAGGGATAACGTAACCCATACGTTAAAGGGAATATTTAATAAAGGATAAGACCATTAATAAAGAACTAAATGAACAGATAAGGCTTTAATGAATGGATAAGATGTTTGGTGGGGAGTGAAGGTGCGAGGGCGGTGAAGGAGGCATAAGGGAGGGAGAAGGACGAGGGAGGGGCATTATTCATTTTGGAGGGATTCATTTTTCATGCATTCGAGGGGGAGAGGAGATTTTGGAGAGCTTTGGGACTGAGTTAGTTAACGGTGGGATTTACAGTGCACCAGGGCTGAGGGGTTTTGGGCTCGGAGGGATAGGACATCCATAGATGTCCTAGGGCCAGGCGTACTGGTCGGTAGGGTGGCTGGTTTTGGGGTGTCTTAAGGAGCAAGTTGTTGCGGATTGGTTCAAGCGAAGGGAGACAACATCAGAACGAGGTATTTAACCTGTCATGCAAATTATTATGTAAATTTAACTTGTTATGCAAATTGTTATGTAAAATGTTATTTTATTTATCAAAATCTGGGAGTGAATATGTTAGAGTAAGTGAATTTTTAGTAAATTTAAAAATTTTCGCTCTGTTTTAATTCATGGTAGTTTAATGAATTCCCTGTCACTACAGAAACCACATCGATCCATCTTCATCATGTATCAATGACAACTCACTAATCCATCTTCATCATATCAATGACAACTCATTCATCCATATTCATCTATGCATTCTCATCAAGGACAATACATATTATATTACATCAATCATTAATCAATCAATTCTTTAACATCAATCAATCACTTGACATCAATCAATGAAATCAATCAATCAAACCATTGGCATCAATGACAACATGATCCAATAGTTGTATCCTAAGAAACTAGGGGGTTGGAGCCTCCTTTCAGTTTCAGCTGGAAAACAAAGGAAGTTGGTGTTTCTAATGAATGTAATTCTTCAAGACATATAAGAAAAATTGTTATGTGGTTTTCTCCCGCTTTGGGTTTCCCTGTAAAACACTGGTGTACTGTGTATCTGTATGATTGTTTATTTTTTCATTTCTTATTTACTCTGTAGTTATTGGATGATAATGCTACATTGCTATAACACTTGGATTATATGGTTAAAAGGGATTAAATTTATCTATTACTTATTTACCCCCACCTCTCAGTAATCCAACACTACGGTCACGACTAAACCATAAACCAAATTTGCATACGAGACTCCCTTGGTTGTGGGACAAGTGACCCCCTCTGCATAGGGATTTGACTGCTAAAGTCTAAGGAGGTATACATACCCTTACCCCTTTTGTATTTGAACATGTAACCTCCAAGGAGGAAACACATAATCTTAACCATTAGTACACTCATTTGACATAGGTAAAACTATAGTGACATAATCCAATTTTGTTGGAGGAAGTTGGACATCATGTCAATTAACAACATTTCATATTCACCTTTCACATCATAATTTATAGAACAATTCTAGATACATGACATTTCTATATAAATGCAATTTTAAATATCTAATCTCATCAAAATTGTTTTATAATGCAAATTTCATGCATACTTATGCATAGAGAAAACAATGTAGATTGCATATCACCTATCACAATGTTTTATTTTTTTTCAGAATTCCTTTGAAGTGTCAAAGATGTAAGAGATTCTTTTTATGGAAAATTTCTTAGTCACATTGAATATAGTAGTCGAGACTATTGCATCAAGCATTGAATATTGTAATTGAGTATAGAAGGGACTTTTCACCATGTTATCCATCCATGTAATTTTTTTTAAATGATCATTAAATACCTTTATTATAAGGATTAAAGGATTAAATGTTTCAAAGCTCCATAAGAATGGAAGATATATTTTGAACCAGTGCCTAAATAACAACCTATCTTCAGAGTAATAGAGATATTTCAAGCCATTGCCTGCACAGTAACCGAGAAGGAATTCTTGGCAGTAGTTCATGATATCAATAAGTTTTTTCATTACATTACACGTTACGAAGTATTTGTACTTACAGATCATTCTTCCATTAGATTTCTCATGAATAAACCCATAACTAATGGCCAAGTGACTAGGTGGCTCCTGCTATTGTAAGAGTTTAACGTCACCATTCTTGACCGACCTGGAAAGAAGAATTTGGTAGTCAATTTTATTTCATGAATAAAAAATGAGGATGATGATATTCTTGTAGATGATAGTTTCCCAGATGAGCACCTTTTTTCCCTCTTTGTAATTAAACCATGGTTTGTAGATATGACAAACTATCTGGCTACTAGGAAGTTACTATCTCATTTGTCACCTCATGAAAAGCGTAAAATTATTACGCAAAGTGCCAATTACTCTTGGGTTTTTCATGAACTTTTTCATACAGGTCCTAATTTGATTATTCGTATATGTGTTTGAGAGGATGAGGTACCATAAATAATACAAAGTTTTCATGATGGACCATGTGGTGGCCATTTTTTTGAAAAACGTACAACATATAAGGTGTTACATTCAGGTTACTATTGGCCTAGCATTTTCAAATATGTTTCCAAGTATGTGAGAAGTTGTGATAGTTTCCAAAGGATATGAAGACCTACATCAGCTGACGAAATTCCCTTGTGTGCCCAAGTTATGATATAACCTTTCGAGAAATGGGCCCTTGATTTTGTAGGACAAATTTCACCCATGTCTCGTAAGAAAAACTATATTTTGGTTTATACAGATTATGTCACCAAGTGGGTAGAGGCAAAAACCCTATTTAGGGCTACAAAAAAATATTTTGTCGAATTTATCTATGAAGACATCTTGACCCATTCTGATGTCCCTCGTAAAATTGTTACAGACCAAGGCACTCAATTCACTTCCAAGATGATGAGAAAGCTAACAAAGAAATATGGTATTGAACACTATAAATATTATCCATACCACCCACAAGCTAATGGTCAAGTAAAATATACAAACAAAGTTATGGAAGCTATCTTAACCAATACTGTTCAATTACATCACTGGGATTGGGTCAATAGGCTTCTAGAGGCTTTGTGGGCATATCAGACCACTTGGAGAAACACCACTGGACATACCCCTTATGAGTTGGTGTATGGCAAAAAAGTACTTCTACCAATAGAATTCCAATTAAGGACCTTCCATATTTCCATAGAATTGGGATTAAACTTAGATGAGGCTCAGAAACAATGAGCCCTATAATTGAATGAGTTGGATGAGATCAGGCAAGATGCCATCCAATGGACAATGGTAGTCCAAAACCAAAGGAACAAGTGGCATGGCAAGTTTATTAAGAAGAAACACTTCCAACCTCGTGATTGGGCTTTGTTGTTTGATTCTCATTTTAAAACCTTCAAAGGAAAACTCACCACTCGGTGGTTGGGTCGTTATGAGGTAGTCACTGTATATGACAATGGATCTGTGAAAATCAAAACAATTGACGATGGAAAAGTCTCTTTTGTAGTAAATGGACACCGACTCAAATTCTATCACAATCCCATTTCCAAAGAAGATTTCCTAAAGGTCATGTCAACTCACAAGGCATTGGCCTTAGTATATGGGGAAGTTCCCCCTTGTTCTTGAATGTTTTCTAAATTTTCTACTGTACATATGTAAATAATTTTGAATTTTGTTAATAAGCAATTCTAGAGATTTATGTAGGTATTTATATCACTAGGAGTAGATAGTTTCAAGGTGTTGGAAAAAGGGGTAGACCCAGGGTTCAATGCTACAACAACGCACCAACAAAACCCTAACTACTGGCCCTTTTGGCAACACCTGTGAAGCAGATGAAGTCTCACCCGAGGTAGAGGCAGTGGTGGTTTCAAGACTTAGGTGTCTGTAACCTTAGCTGGGACATAGATCTGTGATTGTACTACTTAATAAAGCACTTAGCACTATTGGTTACTCAATATAAAATAAATATCCACTTCACTGATAAAACAGAGCTTCGCATCATTCACACTAATCTAATGTATTTAAGCACTTAGTGTAGGTAAATATACTAGATCTAGCAGATCAAGCACTAAACATATTCATACAGATCAGATCTAACATTCTCACATATAATTAGCACTAAGCATAAGAATATTTATCTAATCATCTCAAAGCACTTAGAAAATAACATATAAACGCATCAGAACATCACATAGAGCAAAGTAACACAGTATTTACATGGTTCACCCCCACCTTGGGGCTACGTCCACCAATTCTTCTTCTTTATTAGCTTCTTCAACAGGTTACATGCACACATCCTCATAACCCTTCTCCAGATAGGACAAAATATATGTGCAACTCGCTAGATCCTTCTTCCTTGTGTTACAGCACAAAGCCTTCCATCGTCTGTTACAACCACTTTCACTTAGCTCTACAAGTCTCTTATAGTCATTCACAAAGCACTTACAGGCCCTACTTGCACTTAGCATACATTTACATTTGACTAGTGGCATAACATCACATAGATGCCCCTCCTTACATTTCCTAGACATCTATTTATACATTACCAAATAGGCCTAAGCATGGGTAAACCCATGGGCTGACATCCCAATGCCATTACATAATTCCAAAAACACAAAAAGGACCCAAAAAGGGTTTTAGATCCCATGATATCTGCTTCGTCTTGTTCTCCTCCTTCAACAGGTTGTCAAAGTCCAAAATAGGTCAACATGACCAAGAATCTCCCAAAACTTGGTCAAGGCCCAACAGGCCCCCAGCATTCACTTGTGACTCATCCTGAGTCACTATGGTCTGACTATTTCTACCTCAAATGCCTCGAGCTTCACTCGAGCTACTTTGACCTGATGTTGTGCTATGACCTCTTGCTTGGTGAACTCTTGGATTACTGCATCATTCACTGGCCCTTCTAGGAACTGTTATGTTGTGGTGACAACCTGTTTTAGCTCTGCTCCTCATCTCTCGACCTATGTGAACAATTGACACACCTTATCTTGTACTGGTTGGAGCCATTGAGGGACTTCCATAATTTTTATTTGAATCGTATGGATCTTCTACTGGGTGGTGCATTTCTCTTGAGACCACTTCATTCTTTCTACAGCCGACAAGGCCTTCAGCTACGCCTGTAGTGTGTCTACGTGCTTCTTCTCTTCCTATAGCTGTGACTCTAGTGCTTGCAATTTTGGATTCTTGGTGAGGTTCTCATATGTTTGGGCACTGCAGTTACTCAAATATTTGCATTCTAGGGAAAGAGATTTTAGTCTGTCAACTGCACTGTAGGTAGTTTCTTCCCTTTGGTCTCTTACATCTTGCAGGGTCTCGGGCACAGTGCGTAGTTCCAAATCTGTGATGTGTTGTTGTAGCTACTGGATCACTTCTTCAAGTTGCGCCAACTGCTATGGAACTCGCTCTTCGGTATTTACTTCTACAACTGTTACAGAGAAAAGTGTTATGTTGACCATTTCCTTTACTTCAAGTTTCTCTGCGAGCAATTGTTCCTTACTTTGTTGTAGCTATTCTTTTTATTCATCCCACTTTGCTTGGAGAGAAATATTTTCCTGTTTTGCAGTACTGTGTTGCTCTAGAAGGACTCCCTATACTTGTGCTAAAGCCTAGGTGGCTTGTGTTGTTTCTTCCTGTGCTCATTGAAGGTGAGCTTCGACTGTATCAATGATTTAGTGGAGTTGAGCTATCTCATCTCCCAATTTTGGTGTTCCTAATGGAAGAATCGTAGTGGAATTTGCGTAGTTGGACTGTAGTGCCTGCTGCACCCCTTGAAGTTTAACCTCAATTTGATTGTACATCTCCTCCTTCTTAGCCGCTTGCTTCTCTTCTATCTCCAACGAAGAATCATTCAGGGATTCTATGATGAAATCGAAGTCATCTAGGGTGAGGATAGTCTGCAATTTGGTCATGGTTGCTTTCGATTTCTACCAAGAGGAATGATTCGAGGGGGAAACCTTCCTTTTATTCGAGGGGTCCTCCTCCTCTCTAGGTGGTGTTACTTCACCTCTCCTCTGTTCATCCTCTGTGCCATCTATCTCTTTACCATCATCTCTTGGCACTGGTGACATGGAAACAATATTCACCTAGGCAGTGGTTAAATCTTGTACTTCGTTAGTCTTTCTTGTTTTTTTAGGTCTAGGTGTATCCTGCGTAGCTTTTGGGATATCTATGTCAGATATCTCTGTAGGTTTGACTAGAATAAGGAGGTTCGCCAACCATTCCTTGTTGATGTCCTCGAAGTCCTCCTCCGTCAGTTTGTAGTATGACTACAGTTGTTGCTTATGTTCATTGGCATGCACTGTAATATAAATAAAATGCCGATGAGCGTTGAATTTCATCAAAGGTCAGAATTTGTGTAAAGTATGCGGGATCATATGAGGCTCAAACTGGATGGTTGTCTTCAGTTGATTGTAGTATGTATGGAACATGACATTTGACTACCATTTCTTATTGATGTCACTGGAATACCACAATGTACTGAACTTCGCAGCCAAAGGTTCAAAGGGCTCAATCTCTAGGAAGTTCACACCTTCCAGCATATCCGAGGAAACAAAAGTGATTAGGATCAATAGCCAGCTGAAATGAAATTCCTATCCTTGATCCTAGGCTTCTCTGTAGTCAATTTCTAATTGATTCGCTAGGTGCTTCGCCCAATTCATTTTTAGGCCCTTCGCGCACTTCCTTGCAAGGTCGACTACAAAACCAGTGACTTGGGTGGGTCAGTTCTTGCAAACTAACTTTCTTGTGATCAATTGACAAGCGAGGCGTACTGCACTGCTCTAGATAGAAGCTAACTTGTAGCCTCATGTGCCCTTCTCGACATCACCATAGGTGTCCTTTATCCTTTGAGCTACAGTGTGATCCATGGTTTTTTCGGGATATAAATCCTATGGGTTAGGGCCTTGCATACTCAGCCCTGTGATCTGATTGATCAATGTAGGATCCACTGTGATGTGGGGATTTAACCACAATTATCCTCCATGGTAACAAGACAACAATAGCTTGACACATTCACTCACCTCTTGGTGTCTTCCGAAGTGATGAATTTTCATGACATTGAGCGGTGTGGGCTATGCGAGGTTCATAGTCCATGACTAAGGGACGATCTTAGAATTCTTTCCCTTTGTTATGGTGGGGTACTTATGTGGGGTGAGCATGTTATAGAACTTCCTATCACTGAGGTTGAGGTTTCCAAACTTCAATGTTCCAATCTTTTCTTGGTCTGCATGAATTATGTGTATCCCTTTTGGGAGGTACGTAGTGATTAAGGCGTACTCAAAGTCTCTGGGCACACTATCTTGATTTATTGCGCCGCTCAAAGGTTGTATATAAGAGAGTAATATGCTCGGGATTAGTTTAGCATTTGTGATATTATCCCTGTTCTTGGTTCTCTCTTCATCTACTGGTCGGGATGGTCCATCTAGAGCAACAGATAGAGAGGCTAACATTCCTCTCATCGACGATGTGTGTACACCCGTATACAATCCTCTCTCCGACATGACTCTTTTAGTCATCAATTTGAGGAGTACTTTTGTCACTAATTCTTTGACTGTGTTGAGTTCCTCGGACATCCGTGCTCGGGATTAATTAGATTGGGGTCAAATTAACTTATAAATTACTCTAGAATTAACATCAAGAGTGCAATGATCACTGTATACAATTCACTTAGTCTGCGCGATCAAACTCTCGGTTAGAAAAAGTGTTCTCGGTGCATGGCGCGACGAGATAAATAGGTAACTCAGTAATGGGTCTCTTGCAACAGGTATGAAACCTTCATTAACTCTATTCAGTCTGTTATGGCATGGTCCAACTATCTAGTGTCGAGCCATCAATGCCTTTCTACTCATTCGGGGTGACAGTCGAACAGTTATAATGTCCCCAATGGCTATATTGTTTCTCCATGGTAAAGTTCCATGTGTCACTGTTCTGATATCCCGACGAAGCTCCAATTTTTCAAATTTTCCTCTTATGAAGTTCCCTCTCGAACTTTATGTAACTTTTCAATCTTAGCTCTCTTCTTACTTAGCTTTCTAGGATTCTTTCTAATGAGCTTCATATATGTATGTATTTTTCCATTCTAATTCTTATCTTCGTTTGACATAGTCATTGCGTGTTGTTGAGATTATTTCCTAGGATTTAGGGGTAATACCTCTTCTTTATCTAGGGTAGGCACTTCAATCTTCTGTGGTTCCTTTAATGTTCTTGCATCTTCGACATCTAGGCCTCTAGTTTTAAATAGCTTTGATTTGTTCTCCTGTTCTTCAATCAAGTGTGCGATCCTTCTAGTCACAAAATATTTTAACTCTTGTTTCTTCTACTCCAAAACTTCTTATTCTTCCTTTCATCTGGCTTGATCTCTATCAATCCAAGGTTTTCCTAGTAACATGGTAAATGGGGTGTTGTCCTCAATAAATTTAATAATATCAAAACCTTCTTTTGTCAAAGTTCCATTGGAATTCATATATATCTAAGTGAGCTTTCCACATGGGTTTACAAGTTTTCCTCTGAATAATCCTACTCCTCCTAATGAAGGAATCACAGCAGGCCTCCCTATAACTTCCCAAGTTCTCTTTGCCATGATATTCACCTGTGTCTCTTCATCTAGAACATAGTCAATGTCGAAGTCTCATATCCTGGCTTTGATGCATTCTTTTTCTTTGAAGATCTCTGATAAGATGATATGTTGGTGGTAATTTAGGGTTTCTTTCATATGTAACAATACTTTCTCTGATTCTTTCTGGGATTCTACCATTTATGGATCTGCCTTAGGGTTTTCCTAGTTCAGATTCATTCTTTCAAGATTAGCGATCATTCTAGGGCAATCCAATACTTCATGATCCATATCTCTGCAACAAAGACAACTAGGTCTTCTCCCAGGGCATTCCTTAGCAAGATGTCTCAGTCTTCTGCAACTATAACAAAGGGTCAATCCTCTCTTTATTTTAAATGATCCCTAGCTTCTCTTGTACTGTGCTTTAGGATCATATGATCTAACCTGCAACAAATTCTTTCTATGATCCTGCATCCACTTTTTAGTCCAAACATTATTTCTATGCATAGGTATAACATATCTTTCAATATTCTTATCAGATCTACTCATATAAAATCTTCTTTCATCTGTTAGTGCCCTAGTTTTAAAGCTAGGAAAAAACCTATCAAACATACCAAGATCCATACTTTATAAACAAAAAATTCCACTTAACTTACTTTTACAGAGTACAAAGATTTCAGATCTAGAAATTTTCTACTATTCTTACCTTTATCAGAGCACAGAGATTACAGATCTTACCCCTTTTCTTCAGGTTTGACCTCCTTTCTTCAAATATGATCTCTTTTATTTAGATATGAACTCTTTTCTTGGCACAAAGATTCACAGGTCATGTAAAATGTTACGCACTAGGGAAACAGATCTATGCAGAGAGATTCACAGTTTCAAGTCAAATCTTTGCACAAAGTTTCTTCTTCCTTAGTTCCCAACAATCATAGTTTCAGGTCCCGACAACATAACCATTTGTTGGCACAAGGGGAATACCAAGGGTTCAACGGTACAATAACGCACCCAATAAAACCCTAAATACTAGCCCTTTCATTAACACCTGCAAAGAATATGAAGTCTCACTCGAGGTAGAGGTATGGGTTGTTGCAAGAATCAGTTGTCTTCCACCTTAGCTGGGACACAGATCTATGATTATACTTATTAATAAATCACTTAGCACCGTTGGTTACTCAATATGAAATCAATATCCACTTCACTGATAAAACAGAGCTTCACAACATTCACGCTAATCTAATGTATTTAAGCACTTAGCGTAGGTAAATAGATCAGATCTAGCAGATCAAGCACTAAACATATTCATACAGATCAGATCTAACATGCTCACATATCATTAGCAGTAAGAATAAGAATATTTATTTAATCATCTCAAAACAATTAGAAAATAACATATAAACGCATCAGAACATCACATAGAGCAAAGTAACACAGTATTTACATGGTTCACCCCCACCCTGGGGCTATGTCCGCCAACTCTTCTTCTTTATTATATTCTTCAATAGGTTACATGCACAGAGCCTCAGAACCCTTCGCTACATAGGACAAAAGATCTGTGAAACTCTCTAGATCCTTCTTCCTTGCGTTACAACACAAATCCTTCCACCGCCTATTACAAACACTTTCACTTAGCTCTGCAATTCTCTTACATTCATGCACAAATCACTTACAAGCCCTACATCACATTTACTTAGCATACATTTACATTTGACTAGTAGCCTAACATCACATAGATTCCCCTCCTTACATTGCCTAGACATCTATTTATACATTAAAAAATAGGGCTAAGCATGGGTAAACCCATGGGATGACATCCCAATCCCATTACATAATCCCAAAAACCCAAAAACGACCCAAAAAGGGGTCGAGATCTTGTGATCTCTACTTTGTCTTGCTCTCCTCCTTCGACAGGCTATAGAAGTCCAAAATAGGTCAACATGACCAAGAATCTCCCAAAACTTGGTCAAGGACCAACAAAAGGAAATATAAAAGAAGGATGTTTCTTCAAAATATTGTTATATTTGAACCTTGTTGTCTGCTAAGCATCAAATGAATAATGAATTGTTGTAATTAGCCATATTTTTGCAAAGATTTTCATATTCTCTTTTTCTTAAGGCAAGCAATTGCTCTTGAAAATTTTGACCACTATATAAGGAAGTGATACTGTAACCGTCAAACTTATAGGTCTCTCATCCAGTCTCCCCAAGAAATGTGAGTAAGTGAGTAAAGTATATTTATTCAAGAGTAACAAGGAGGTCTGATTGGCTATTATTCATGGAAACATCACAATAACTTACAAAAGAAGAAAGCCAGTTGAGCCTAGAGATACCTTTCTCTTCTTTCTCAATGGTACCATCCACTACACACTAAATAGCTTGATTATATCATATCTTTAGATAGGCCATGTCCACTTAAGTACCCCTTACAATAGGACAATCACTAAGGAATATAACAAAAATTCATCCTCTAACATAAATACCATACCAATTGAAAAAAAAAATTTGTTTTCAGAGTTGTCTCCCCATCTTCTTGCACAAAGAAATCTTATACTAAAATATCAAAAGATGGAGGGCTAGTCTCTGAGGGTGTAAGAGGATAACCCATCGAGATATTGAACAAGTTTTTTGGCAGCGGGTACTAGCCTGTGGTATGACTAGGCAAACCCATCGGAGTACTGAACAAGCTTGTTGGAAGCGAGGCATTCTACCTAGCGAGGATGGTAATCTGACAAATAAATAAATAATAAATTTAAACTTGTCCTGATGTACAACATTACTTGTAGATGAAGATGACATGAAGTATGTATGGTTAATTTAAGGTTAATGAACTCCATAAATTTTCCATTGGGAACTAAATTTGAGACTATATTGAAATTCTCTTGCCTACCTCTTCTTATCTATATGTAGGATGTTCTATTCTATAGGTAGGGCCATCTTCTAACCATCTCGTCAGACCAATCCGTGAAATTTATCTCTACACTTAACAAGATGTAAATCTTCGGCTATTGGGAGAGCTAACTACTTTCCTATATTTTTTATTGTGAGGTGTCACAATACTTAAGTGTGGGGGAGGGGTTCATGAGTTGACAAATGATCATTTCTTAGAGAAGTAAATATTTGTAAAAATTTATGTATTGTTTTTATGATACAGGTTATTACATCAACATTCATTTTATTTTTGAAATGCTAAATTTCCTCCATGTTATAAATTACTGTACATATCCTTAACAGACCACTTTATTGGTTTATTTTCATTACAGTTTGTTCATTGTAGGATTGAAATTACATTTTCTATGTGAGTGGATTGAGTAAGCATCGTGGAAAAATCAATAATAATGGAACACTTTGCATTTGATCCTAATCACTGTGACTGTCAAAACCACTCCAAGATTGCAGGTTATCCATTACAGGAGGTAAAAGTGCATTTAGCATAGAGGTACCATATGGAGTGTTGTATGAAGTTCCATATGAGGTTTCGTATGACTTGTCGGAGGAGGTGTCGAACGAAGTTCCATATGAAAATATACACCAGTAACTGTCCACAATTTCAGGTAACCAGGAATTAATGGCATTTAATTGAATTAGTTCATGGAAATCAAGATCAAATGATGCAAACCTTAGACATTTTCATGATCAAATGTCCAAGTCAAAAGACTTGGACACTGATATAACTTTGTATCATTCCAAGATTGCAGGCTATCCATTACAAGAGGTAAAAATGCATTTAGCATAGAGGTACAATATGGAGTGTTGTATGAAGTGACATATGAGGTGTCGTATGAAGTGTCATAGGAGGTGTCGAACGAAGTTCCATATGAAAATATACACCAGTAACTGTCCACAATTTCAGGTAACCAAGAATTAATGTCATTTAATTAAATTAGTTCATGGCAATCAAGATCAAATGATGCAAACCTTAGACATTTTCATGATCAAATGTTCAAGCCAAAAGACTTGGACATTGATATAACTTCGTATCATTATGACTTCCCCCAAAAACATGCCTTCAAATTTGAAATCGCTCACACATGGCAACTCGTGTGTGCATTTGTGCAACCATTTCCACCCTAAGCGCACTCATAAATGGAATTGGGTTATCCCATTATTCCTCACACTCACCTCCACTCATTCTGATTCACCTTTGCTCATTTGCGTTTGCCCCTATTTTTAAACACACTCAACCTCTGTTCATTTCGTCCCTCTGTTTAATTATGCTCGGCCTTTGTTCAATCATGCCATTCCTTGGCTCAATTGCACCCATCCTCTTTAAAATATTTCCTTTGTCCATTTTTCCATACCATCACAATTCCCAAATGGTATGATCCATCTTCCAACGCAAACCTTTTCTCCATCCCTGAGTTTGCACAGTGTAGGGAAGTATTTTTGCTTGCAGGCCAGGGGTTGTTTTTGTCTCACTTGTAGGGCCACGATGATGGAATATCAGTGCAATTTTCCCTTGTTTTTGATGGGAATAAAATGCGCGTGGGGTCCCTCACCTTTGAGGTCTCAGAGGATTCCATAGCCGCAACCACAAATATTCCAAGACTGGGGGATAGATGGTTTAAAAACCACCAATTGCTATGATCAAGCTACAATAGGGTTTTTAAACCAGAATTCCAGAACATCTATGGAGCTAAAGGATACTATAAGGAGTGGATAAAGGAGGATATAATTAACCCTCTCATATTCATCACCAGGTTGATTACATGTGAAGGTAGATATTCCACCTTTAAATCTTGTCACTTTCGATTGTTAGCTCACTTTCAATTCAATAAACCATTGAATTTTCCCTTCTACTTTTTAAAGAGCTTGGAGAAGATGTCCTCTCAAGTGAGGAAGAATGTAACCAACCACCACAACAACCTCTTTCACCATGGCCTTATCAAACTCTTTGTTTTAGTCGAATTGGAAAAATAGGGGAAAACTTGGGATGAATTCATTTATCAATTTGCAAATCCTCTCTTCACAATCAATACTAGCGAAAAGACAATGGATCTAAGGACTATTTTTCCATCCAAACCCCACTCTCTGAAAACTCCAAACACTCCTACACAATCTATTTCTTTACCGAAACAAAAATCCAAAAAGCTTGTTTATACCCCTACAACCTCATCGTCCAAAAAGACCAAGAAGCCTATTGCTAATCTCCACATGCCTTCAATATATCTTAATCCTACACCCAAAAAAGCTACAAGAATGGATTCAACAAGACTTCCCTATAGTTCCCACAAATAGGAGAGGATCTAATCGATGTCATAGAGGAGTTCTTTGAAAGAGTACCCACAATCCAAGAGGAAAACATTATGCAAAATCCATGTCTACTTTGTGTAAGTTTTAAACCTGTGAAGTAAAGCAATGCATATAGATTCTTAAGCAATATAGAAATTAATCAATGGCTCATACACATAGTACACAAAGATTTTATACTGGAAACCCTCAACCGGGAAAACCTTTCTTATATTCATTGTATCAAATTTCACCATTCACCATACAATATATACAATGTTTTTAGGTATTCCGTAGATACCAAAACCCTAATCCCTTAATCTGGGATTAATTTACAAATCCGCTAAAAATAACAAAATCTGCTAAAAATAGCAAAAACCGCCCAAAAAACATTTTTGTGGTGCTGCCCCAGGCTACCGCCCATTGTCGAACGCTATGTGTAACTAGGGGGGGCATACTTGCCCCCCCGTGGGACCCCCCTAGGAAAGCGCCCGATGCACACGGTAGAGCTCTAGTGGTAGGGATTGTCATACACAGTTGTCATATCTAACGCGCCCACACACACACCCATGCAAAGAATATAACACATACCCAACATTCTCCCACTTGTTGTTTTCTTTGGATCCAGGGGTCCAGGGGATTATATAGTCAACAATCGAGGGAAGCAATGCCCATTGTTTCTCTACACCACGAGAAATTTTCTATGCTCACAGATTTTGTCAATGAATCTGCAACATTCTTCAAAGTGTCAACCTTTTCCAGCAACACCTTCTTTTCCTAAACCATGTCTCTCACAAAGTGATATTGAACATCAATATGATTTGTCTTCGAATGATAATTTGGGTTCTTTGCCAGGAATATTGCACTTTGACTGTCACAGTCTAATCTCATTGCTTGTTGTACCAACCTAATACTTGAACACAATATTTGTAACCATACTTCTTCCTTGCTTGCATGAGTGGCTACTATGTATTCAGCTTTTGTAGTTGAGAGTGCCACTATAGCCTGTCTTTTGCTCATCCAACTGATTGCTCCTCCAAATAGGTTAAACACATACCCACTTGTAGATCTTCTACGATCCAGATATCTAGCCCAGTTTGCATCAACAAAGCGATGTATGTCCACCACTCTGTCTAATCCCGATCTTCCTTGGTAGCACAATCCATAACTGGTGGTGCCACGAAGATACCTAAATACCCTGTTTACTATTGTCCAATTCTCCTTCCCTGGTTTTGACATATACCTGCTCAAAACTCCCACTGCATGTGTAATGTTCGGTCTAGTACAAACCATTGCATACATCAAACTACCAACTGCACTAGCATATGGAACATGGGACATGTCCTCTTCTTCTTCCTGTGTCTTGGGACACTGATCTGTAGATAAATTTACACCTATAGGAATAGGAACCTTGACCGGTTTACTTCCATGGATATTAAACCTCTCCAATATCGTCTCAACATATTTTCTTTGATTCAACCAGAGTTTCCTGTTTGCACGATCTCTTTTAATCTCCATTCCTAGAATGAAGTTACCAACACCGATATCCTTCATGTCAAATTTGGAGGATAGTTGTGATTTCACCTCGATAACATCCATGTTATTTCCTACCAACAACGTGTCATCAACATACAACACTACATAAATGAAGTGATTACCAACTTGCTTGGAATATACACAGTGATCATCCCTTCTTCTTACAAATCCCAATCCAAGGATGTATGTGTCAAAATTTTGGTACCACATCCTAGGTGATTGCTTCAGACCATATAATGACTTCTTTAGCTTACATACCAGCTCTTTCTTTCCCTTCACTACAAATCCTTCTGGATTTTTCATGTAGATTTGTTCTTCCAGATCCCCATGTAGGAATGTTGTCTTCACATCCATATGTTCCACTTCAAGATCAAAAGCAACAACAATAGATAAAAGAAATCTAATAGAAGTTAACTTAGCAATAGGAGAAAAAATCTCACCAAAGTCAATTCCCTATACCTGGGAATAACCTTTTGCTACTAACTGAGCTTTGAATTTCTCCACCTTACCTTGTGCATTAAACTTCTTCTTGAACAACCATTTGCTACCAACCGATTTTCTTCCAGTTGGAAACTCAACTATATCCCATGCCTCATTCTTATCCAAGGCATCCATTTCTTCAACCGTGGCCTTCTTCTAGAGTTTACTATCCTTTGAATTCACTACTTCCCTGACAGTTCTAGGATCATCATCAGTAATAGATAAAGCAAAATTGGAACGAAAATCAGGTGGGATATACCTTTTTGGTTTCCTTCTATCTCTCGCTGATATCCTCAATACTGGGGTATGAGGTTCTTCTTCTTGTTCTTCTGCTTCCTCTTCTTCAGATGATTCAGATTTTGCATCATCCAACTCAAGCTCTATTTTCTCAGGTTCATCTTGCATTGGTGGGAATTACTATTTGGACACATCTTTTACCTCTTTGAAAACAACATCTCGACTGTAAATAGTTTTCTTAGTTTCTGGGTTCCAAAGCTTATAACCTTTCACACCATCTTTATAACCAATAAAGATACACTTTTTCATCTTTATTATCCAGTTTACTCCTATTTTCCTTTGGAACATGTACATAATCATCACAACCAAACACTCTAAGATGTTGAAGAGAGGGTTTCTTTCAAGACCATATCTCGTGTGGACTTTTATCATCCAACGCTGATGAAGGTGATCGATTGACCAGGTAACATGTTGTATCCACTGCCTCTACCCAAAATTCTTGTCCTAACCCAGCACCACTGAGCATGCTCCTTGCATTTTCCATCAGTGTCTTGTTCATCCTTTCTGCAACTTCATTCTACTGAGGAGTGTATGGAGTAGTCTTCTGCCTTTCTATACCACACTTCTTACAGAATTCTTCGAATTCATTTCTGCAGAATTCTCCACCATTGTCTGTTCTCAATACTTTTATTTTCTTCTCTATTTGATTTTCTACCAGAGCCTTAAACTCTTTAAATTTATCAAATACCTCAGATTTCTTTCTAAGAAAATAAATCTATGTGTTCCTTGAAAAATCATCTATGAATGAAACATAATACACATATTTACCTAGGGATGGAACAGGAATAGGTCCAAACACATCACTGTGTATCAACTCTAAGATCACTTTTTCTCTTGTAGCACCAGATGGGAATCTTACTCAATTCTATTTACCATATATGCAATGTTCACAGAAATCAAAATCCATAGTGCAATTAGACATACCTTCAACCATACCTTTACCATGTAGTGTTCGAAGGCCCTTTTCTCCAATATGCCCTAGTCTTTGATGCCACAACATGGTCTTCTTTTCTGGGACAGTATTGGTCTTGTCTCCTTCATTACTCTGCTCAGGGAAAACAAAACTGTTACACCCATTAGTATGGGTGCTTCCCACCAACTTGTACAGAGTTCCACAATGAAGTCCCCTCATCAACACCATTTCTCCTCGTACCATCTTGCAAGTGTTCTTTTCAAATACAGTTTTCACTCCTGCATCACGCAACTTGCTTATAGATATTAGGCTTCTAGCTAGTTTTGGAATGTGTAGAACCCCAGGGAGAGTTCTAATCCTTCCATCATTTAGCAGCAAATTAACCCTTCCACGTCCCAAGATTTTGGTTGTCGAGTAATACATCACCACCATCATATTTTTCATATTCAGAGAACCACTCCCTGTGAGGAGTCATATGGTATGACTCACCCGAGTTGATCAACCATACATCACGGTCTGCATGTGTACCTGTAGATTCTAGGTAAACATCACCTCCTTCTTCAGTGGAGGTTTTCACCTCTGTGGAAGAGTTACTATCAGATCCCTTTGGTTTTTCAACCTTCTTAGACTTGCAATATTTCTTATAATGCCCTGTTTTACCACACTTCCAGCATTTCCTCAAAGATTTTCCTGCAGACTTAGATCTTCCTATAGATTTAGATCTCCACTCGAAGGCTTACCAGGGTTCATGTCTTGGGTACGCCCTCTTACAAATAAATCATCTGTGCTGTGACCATCCATGATTTTTCTCCTCGTCTCTTCATATAATAAGGATGCAACTACATCCTCATACTTCAATGTAGATTGAGTGGTACTACCTATTGCTATGACTAGATTATCCCAAGAGTCTAGCAAAGAACATAACAAAGTAATACACTTATCTTCTTATGCAATCATAATATTAACAAAGCCAAGTTGACTTACCAGAGTATTAAAGGCATTTAGATGTTCTGTCACAGAATCTCCATCTTCCATCCTAAGATGATACAACTTCTTTCGAAGAAACAACTTGTTTACCAGGGACTTTGATTGATACAAATTCCACAACTTATCCCATAGTTCCTTGGCTGTAGATTCTCCTGAGACATTCAACAACACCAAATCTGCAAGGCAGAGTCAAATAGTACTCCTTGCTCTTCTGTCCAACTTGTCCCAATCTTCCTTCAACATACCAGTAGATGGTGTACTAGTAGTTTGTGTACTAGTAGGTTGTGTACCAGTAGCCTGTGTGCTAGTAGACGGTGTACCAAGATCCACAACAATCCATTGTTCTTTGTCTACAAGAAGGTCCTGCATCTTGAGATTCCATAGCTCAAAGTTTTTACCGTTGAACTTCTCTATCTCAATTGTATATGAGCTCACCATTCCTCTTTGTATACTCGAATATCCACTGCAAAGGCTCCCACTAAACCAAGGTTTATCACAGACCCAAGATAAACTTGATCTGTCAAGACTGAGCCAAACCCTCAACAACAAAGGCATCCCTCTGAAGCCAAAAACGAGCTCTGATACCACATGTAAGTTTTAAACCTGTGAAGTAAATCAATGCATATAGATTCTTAAGAAATACATAAATTAATCAATGGCTCATATACAAAGTACACAGAGATTTTATACCGGAAACACTCAACCAGGAAAACCTTTCTTATATTCATTATATCGAATTTCACCATTCACCATGCAATATATACAATGTTTTTAGGTATTCCGTAGATACCAAAACCCTAATCCCTTAATCAGGGATTAATTTACAAATCCGTTAAAAATAGAAAAAACCGCCCAAAAAATTTTTTTGGGGCGCTGCCCTGGGCTACTGCCCGTTGCTGAACGTTGGGCATAACCAGGGGGGGGAATACCTGCCCCTCCCTGGGACCCCCCTAGGAAAGTTCCCGACACACACAATAGAGCTCTAGTGGCTGGGATCGTCAGACACAGTTGTCGTATCTGATGCGCCGACACACACACCCATGCAAAGAATATAACACATACCCAACACTTCAGACCCTATCCAAGTGTCCTCCGATCTTGAAATCCCTCACAAAAAACTTAGGGAAGTATCTGCAGAAGAATTGAAGCCTCAAAGGAAGAAAAAATCCGAACCTACTTCTCCTGATCAACCCCCTATTACTCCTAACTCACATATGCCTACCCCAGATCCTAATAATGATAGACTTTCTACATATTTCAAGGGATCTAAACCTTCCTCCAAGATATCTGATACTGCTCCATCCATTGAGAAACTACAGAAAGAGAATTTTTAGATACTGGAACAATTGGAAGATAGGAAGACTATGGACACACATCTTCACCATGATAATGCAGTCCTCCAAGAAAAGGTGAATTCCCTTCAAAGGTTGGTTGATGAGATGACCAAAGCCAACCACAACCTTAGGGTACAATTGAATCAACATAAGAGGCATAAGACAAAATCTTCATAGAAAGAAGGAGAATCTTCTAAATATGATCCTCCTCAACAAGCATAGTCATGAGGGGCAATTCCTTTTTGTTTGTAGTGGGACCTATAAAATATTAGGTGTGGGGGTAATGTTGGGCCCGCTATATGGTTAATTTAATGATGTTGATTAGACCCTTTTTGACCAATATTGTATGTGCATTTTCCTGTTTTGAAGAGTTTTGAAGAGTTTTGTGTTAAATCGCCGTGGTTCATACCAAGTACATATGATTTATGTTTTACGATGGTTTTGAGTATAATTCAACATGTTTTAATGATTTCAGGAAACTAATTCATGTTCTATGTATCACAGGGAAAAATCACAGGTCGTTTTTGCATCCAACACTCTATCTGGTACTCCATCCGACACTCCGTCCAGTACTCCATCTTACACTCCATCTGACACTTCGTCCTTCACTAAAACCATGGACGATTTGGCGGTTATCATATCAGTGGCCAGCGATGGGAGAATCAAAGACATGGTTTTTCTTTGTGCTCATGGCCTCAAACTACTGAGATTCTAACAACTCAGATTGGGTTGTTATGTTGGGTGTTTATTGGCTCACCCTATTTCTAGAAGCCATCGATGGTTAAGACACATTGAATGCGATTTGTTGTTTTTAGAGGAGGTCGACCCTTCCAGTGGTCGACCTCTCATCTTGTAAATCTATATATACCACCTCAATTGTCAGACAAATATTTTGCTAAAACTGTGTAAATTTGTTCTTTTCATTTTAATGTTGAAATCATGTTGTTTGAGCTCATGATTTATCCTTGAGGACTAGCCACAACCTGTTGGGGCGACCACCAATAGTATGGGTGAATATTTAGTCAATTAGCTTGTAAATTTATATAGTGTAATCGCCATTCCTTTTATTTCTTGTTTATGAGTTTTATTCTCTTTATTTTCTGTGTAAATTGTTGTTTATAATTTAATTGCTTTAGTTCAGTTTTGCAGGTTATTATGGAAGTTGTTAGGACCTCATATTGTACATTTTTTCCCATACCTTTTGCCATTATTATACCCTGAATCACTTGTATTTAGACTTATACTATCATTCCATCTGATCATTCCAAGGTATACAACATCCTTTCTCATCACTACATGTTTAATCTATTTTGCATGATATTTTACATTACTTTCATACTTAACCATTGATTAGAAGTGCATAAGTGTCCAGAACCGCAGATTTGCATTCAAAGCCTATTGTTGAAACACAGATCGTAGATGCTGAAACACGGAGCTGCTACACAGCCCGAGATCGCAGATGCTAAAACACGGAGCAGCCATACAGTCCGAGGTCGCAAGATGCTGAAACACGAGCTATCACACAGTATAGAGTTGCAGATGCTGAAACATAGAAGAACTACCAGAACCGACGATGCTGAGACACAAGGAAGCCGCCACAGTCAGCAATCAACAGTCAGAGCGCAATTCACGTGGCTGAAACAACATCAGCAATGATGAGAAGAAGCTATTACACCAGCCGTAACAGCAATACCTCATTCAGCATTCGGTTGCGTAAAATCAGGACATCCTATGCTAATTTAGAAAGAAGATCCGATCTAGGATTGGATTGAGATGCATTGTAATGATTGTATCGAAGGGATTTCCTCTTTAAATCAGAGGAAATCACCATTCGAGGATATGGAAGTTTTGATGTATTGAAGAACCTCAGAGAAGAGGGACGCGTTCTATACTTCCAATCTGTAATGTGATATTTCAACAGATGAATATAAGACTGTTTTGATTATTCGTTTCTAAGATTTCCCGTTCTAGGGGAATATTGTGAGAAGGGAGGGCCCACCTTCATCACAAGATTCACCCATTAGTTAGAAGTGTGTTTGTTTAATTTCTGTTCATGTTTTGTTTATTGTCATTTGCTGAAACATTGTTTAATGAATTCTGTTTTGCTGAAACTCTACTGACTCTGTCTTAGTTATCGAATGGAATTTGTAATTCTTTTTATCAACAATCGTGTGTGATGGTTTTGAGAGACTAGCAGAGAATTGGTTACAGGTCCCTGCTCAGACAGAAAGGGGTCAGGACATCATATCCTCTATAGGGTTTGTTTAATGTTGTTAGCCAGAGACTTGGTCAAAGTATCCCTGCTCAGATAGAAAGGGATTACAATACCTTGTCTTCTGTAGATTTCCTTTACCTCTGCAAGTGTGTTAGCCAGGGATTGGATTAAGGGTTCCTACTCAGAAGGGAAAGAACCAAAACATCATGTTCACTGTAGACTTTCCTTGATGTTGGCCAGAACTGGGTTAGAGATCCCTGCTCAGAAGGAAAGGAATCAGATTGCCCTGTTCTCTGTAGACCTCAACCTCACAAGTGTGCTAAAACAGAAGTAAGGCCCAAGGTTCTTGCTTAGACAGAAAAGAACTAAGTGCTTTGGTTTCTGTTAGATAGAGTTAATTATTTTCTGCATTATTGTTTTCATGAAAGAGTGTTAGTACTGAGTCTCTGTTTGAGAGTAAGGGTCCTGTTCTCTGATTGCAAGATAGTTGTTCTGTTCCATTGCAGTATTATTTTTAAATATAATCCAAGATTCTTAATTAAGCTTTAAAGAACTGCAATAGGGGAATTTCTTTCCTGTGATTTAGTTCAGAGCTTCAGTTCATTCAAGCAAGAATAAATAGTGTGAATTTCCTTACTACAACACTAAGTGATTTTGGAATTGAGCATATACAGTGCGTGGCTATATTTGAAACAAAAGACTTCCCTAGGTTGATAATTTATGTTTTACTTGGTTGTTTAAAATTAATTAATCAATTATAGTGACCAACATTTTGGCGTCGTTGTCGGGGAAGATAGCTATAGATTTTAGAAGCATTTGTGGTTTTCTTTTCTTTAGATAAAAAGAATGCATGAAAGACCCCAAAAACCCCAAGGATACTAACCCTATAGGTGGCAAAGGAAAAGGAAAAGGAGGAAGAAAGACTTTCATTGACGACATTACATCCAAGTCTGAATCTGCTGCTCAATGACCAAATCTTCAAAAAAATTCCCAGACTTCATTTCGAGCATTTTTTGGAACAGGGAAAGAAGTTTGGAGTCCGGAGACAGTCCAAAAGCTAGTAGGAGACATTGAGGACTGAGCAAGTGCAGCAGGGGAGCAGACAGAAGAAAATATGGATGAGTTTAATGACCGATTGCATCAAGAGCAGGTAGATCCTGAAGGAGAGGTAAAAGATGAAAATTCTTTTTCTACATTAGGATTTCCTATTGGTGACTTCCCTAGAGGAACAACCCCCATGAAAAATATTCCACTCTCAGCATTGCCAAATTTTCATGGGTTATCATCGAAGGACCCTGATGAATTTCTATTTGAGTTTGATATATTGTGTAGAAGCTATGATTACACCTCTAATGCTCAGAAACTAAAGTTATTTCCAGCAACACTAAAAGGGAATGCACTAAGATGGTTTATGAGCCTTGGAGAACATGTAAT
>ML779436.1:201923-226911 GCA_009831015.1 Picea engelmannii | reverse complement strand
TTGGAATGCCAAGAGAGTTAGTTACAGATGGGGGACCTCCTTTCTCTTCTCATGGGTTCAAAGCCACCCTTCAGAAATATCATATTCAGCAGAGAATGACTACACCATACCACCCTCAAGCTAATGGACAGGTGGAAAGCACACACAAAGTTATAGAAGTCATTCTCACAAAAACAGTGAAGGAAAGTAGAAAGGATTGGTCCAACAGACTCCTCGAAGCATTATGGGCCTACAGAACTACCTGGAGAAATACTACAGGATTTTCCCCCTATGAATTAGTCTACGGGAAGAGTGTTGTCTTTCCCGTGGAATTTGAAATAAAAACACTAAGGACTGCTTTAGCTGCCAACCTTGACCTAACCGATGCACAGACAGCCAAGTTACAACAGCTTAATGAACTAGAGGAGAAAAGACTAGATGCCATTCAGCAAACAACTGTAATTCAACAGCAAAGATCACAATGGCATGATAAGAATATCAAGAATAAGCAGTTCCAGAAAGGTAATTGGGCTCTACTGTATGATTCCCGGTTCAAAGAATTTCAAGGGAAACTGCGCACAAGATGGTTAGGCCCTTACAAAATAGACACAGTTTTTCCCAATGGAACAGTAAGGCTCCTCACAATCGATGACTCCAGAACTCCGTTGCTTGTAAATGGTCATCGGCTCCGTCTGTACCAGCGACCTATTTCCAAAGAAGATTTTAAGGCCACATGCATGGCAGACGCTCACTTTCTTTTTATTGAGGGGGTTCATACCCCTACTAATAATTAATTCTTTTAAGATTCCTTTTAGTATTAGATTAGATTAGATTAGATTTCATTTACTAATAATCCCTGTCAAGAAATATCGTCCTACAGTTTATTTTTGCAGGATCAAAGCACAGGAGAGGCCGATTTCTCTTCAAAAAGATAATTTTTCACGATGTCGAAACACCGCTGCGCAGTACTGTTGATTTCTCACGATGCCGAAACATCGCTGAGGAACACTGGTGACTTTCTTTCCAATGCTAAAACACCATTGTTCAGCATTTTTCATTTCTTCCCATTCCCAGAATACTCCAGTCCGCCATCTCCTTATCATTCTTATTCCCGAAACAACTCCGTCCAGCACTTGTTTTGTTTTTCCCCTTCCCGATTGTTGAAACACCAGCAACCTTTCATTCTCTTCCCATTGTTGAAACATCGTTACCAGCAACCTTTCATCAGTTTTCCCGATGCTAAAACACCAACTCTTCATTCCTTCCCACCCCCGCCATTTTCTCACTATTTTCATGACTGAAACAACTCCGTCCAGCACTTGTTTCGACGTTCTTCTCTATTGCTGAAACATCATCATCAACAACCCTTCATTTTCTCATCGACGAAACATTTCCATCCAAGAATTGTTTCGCCTTTTTCCCTTGCTGAAACACCATTTGACAGCAAACCTTCATTTTCTCACCATCCATCATCGATGAAACATTTCCATCCAGCAATTGTTTTGCCTTCTTCCGTTGCTGAAACACCATTGTCCGCAACCCTTCATCATTTTTTTCTCTCACGATGTTGAAACACCACTATTCAACACGATTGACCTTTTCTTCATAATGCTGAAACACTACCGTTCAGCATGATCATTCATTCACGATGCTGAAACACCACCATTCAGCACTCTTTGATTTTCTTCCGATACCGAAACACCAGTTATCAGCAGTTCTTCATCTATAGCAATTGTTTCGATTTTTCTTTGTTGCTGAAACACCCGCCTTCCACCATCGTCTGTCAGCAAGCTTCGACGCTCCCAAACGATAGTTCGAACAGCAGGACCTTGACATAATCAAAAAGTTGCTGCCACAATAGCCTCACCACGAACAGGCATAATATCTGGTAGGCTGAACGAATCAAATGGTAAGGTAAGGTATATAAATATAATGTAATTCAATTAGATGGTAGTAAATGAGAAAAGATTGTAACCCATCAACCATTTAAGTACCATTATTACTAATCGCACTTATCGGGAAGGGAAGTACATGTCAAATCAATAATATCATCATTTCCTCCGATTTCATCGCCGTCATTTCCATTTCATCATCCTTTGCGAATATAACCACTATTCTTGCATATAACCCCTCGGAAAAACTTACCCTGCGTCATAGCTGATACACAAACTCTCGAAGCTGTATCCTACCAAACTAGTAGCCATGGGAGGAGCTGTCGTCCGCAAAGAACCCGCCACCACAGCACTACTCGAACATTATCCAGCAACATATCAAATCTTTGAGCAAGCAGGTTGGCTCAATTACTTCAGCAGGCTCCAAGGATACAATGAACCACAAGTACTACAGTTCGCCCGAAATCTTCAGGAGCATCATTCTGTCGTCGCAGGGGTTCGAATATCAGTGACAGAGGAAGACGTAGCAGAGCTCTCATGCCTCCCTATGGATGGCACTCGACAGTTCAGCCGGAAGCACATCATCGGGGATGTCCAGCAGAGTTTCTTCCTGGCTGGGGAAATAATTGTACCAAAAGACAGAGGGGTTCAACTCAGTTCACTACCAACCCCGTGGCCGGAGGTTGCCAAATTCATCAAGCACTACCTGACCTGCGAAGGCCGCTATCAGGTAGTCTATCAACACGACTTCCTTTTGCTTTCTCATCTAAGACATAACAGACGGGTCAATATTCCATACTTTTTGCTGGGCTGTTTAAAGAACATGGCACATTACTGTCGAAGGGCAAAAGATCCAACCCAGTCACTTACCCATCACCGTTTGGTTCAATTACTCATCAATAGAGGTTTTGAACAGCAGAACCATCCATTAAATTATCCACCCATAAACCCTGCACCAGCTTCCGAAGCCCCTGGAATTCCCGAGGAGCAACAACAACAAAACCCCCCAGATTCCCCCGAAATACCCCATACCCCGCCCACACGACCAACTAGCTCCCCTACCATACCTAAATCCTCACATACCGCACCAGAGTCTTCCACCCTTCATATCCTAATTGATGACTCTGAACTAGAAAATATTCCCTACCCTACCATTTAGGAAAAACCTCCACAGAAACGACAACAGATCGCCCCCTTTCCACCCTTCTTGCGCAAAAAGCGATCGAAAGCCTCAATGAGGCCACCCTGGATGACCACTACCCGAGATCCCCCACCTATTCGATTGAAACCCCGTAGACCATTGACCTCCCCAACCCCGGGATCTTTGCCTATTCCAACCATGGGCGCTGCAACACAAGAACCAGACGCCCTAGAAACTGTAACACCATTTGTTTCACAAAGGGAAGCTGAAACACAAGAACCAGCCGCTGACAGTGAAATGGAGCTGCAGGAATTAGAAACCCAGACACCATTTTTCTTTGAAGTAGCCGAAACACAAACAGCTACCCATCCAGCGACTGAAACACAAGAACCAGCCGCTAGTTTTGAAGTTGAAAGCAAGGAAATTGAGACCCCGGATGCTGCAACACAACATCCAGTGGCTGAAACACAAGAACCAGCCACTGATTTTGAAAGTGAGGAAATTGAAACACTAAATGATGCAACACAACACCCAGTGGCTGAAACACAGTAACCAACCACTGATATTGAGATTGAGATTCAGGAATCAGAGGTTGAGGGTGATGAAACACTACTCTCCCTACACCAAGAAGTTGAAACACAGGCATCAGTGACCATTCCCGTAGCTGCTCCACAAGAACCAGCTAAGGAGACGATGATTGTAACACAAGAACCAGTCATCTCTAAGTCCAAACCAACAATGGCCGATGTCTTGGAAGAAAACAAGTTTTTAAAGTCCCAACTGGAAGCACATCAGCAAGAATTAGCCAGGGCAAGGGAGGCATATGAACAAGAACTAAATAGGTACGCCTTGGAATGAACAGCCACCCTGGCAGAAAAAACTACATAAAGCATATGCAAAGAATACATGTGTTGCCAATGTGCAAATATTTATTATCAGGCAGGGTATAAGATAGTTCAAGTTCCAGTACCAGGAGCAGCCCCCACTCCTTCTCCCTTTCAAGCCAAGACTGAACCTGTTGTAACACAAGAACCAGCAGGTTCCACTAAGCTCAGAACTAAACCTGCTGTAACACACGAACCAGCAGGCCCTTCCAGAATCAAGAAAGAAACCCCTACTGACAAAATGGTTGTGCAAACAATGACCATAGAGGAAGTCATATCCCTTACTCAAATCAATCTCTCCACTTCCAGGGAACAGTCCACCCAAACCATGCCTAATCCTACTCTCGTCCATGCTGAAACTCAGACTTCCCACCTATGGGACGAACATGAAGAAATACAAAAGTGGAAAAAGGAATATGCTGAGATACAGGCCCAACATCTGCAAGTACACAGGCAAACTTGGAGGAATCACACTTTCTCGAATTGGGAAGCATTGGACCTAACACGTCAGGAGATTTGAGAAGTCAAGAAGAAGAACAGAGCGTTAAAAGAAAAAATGGTCAAAATCTTTGATATGATGCAGCATCTAATGGCCACAAGGAAACCATCCTGTAACTATTCTTTATTTTTCATGGAAAGACTCATGTGGTTTCAGATTAAGTCTATTATAGAAGGAAATCCCCATGAAGTCATTTCATCAAAAGATTTTATTAAAACTTTTATAGTTGCCTCCAGCGAGATCAACATCTCCTCTGTGAGGCATATTTCCATAATGAGGCTATTCCAGAAAACAGGTCACTGAACATAAATCCTCTTGTTGGGGATGTTCAACTTCGAGCATTTACTTCCTTTCTCCTCAATCAAATCACTTGGAAAGGTGACTTTTCGGCTGCCCAGAATAATGAAGACAATCGCATCCTCTGGATCAGACCAGAACCACAAGGGGCAGCCACCTTCATCTCACAATATTTTGCATTCTTAAAGCAACCAAGGGTGACTGAACATGTGCAGCACCTACAGTAAGAAGTGATTCAGGATTGTGAATGCATCATTAGTGCCATAGAGATTCCTGCCCTCCAGGCCAACAACCTGTTCTAGCAGCAGTCCACAGAAAAAAGACGACAACACAATCCTTTTGGTCCGGCCAACTTATAAGTAGCAATTTCCAGGGTACCCAAGTATATCGAGTGTATGAGAAATTGTGCTGAGAAGTGGATTGGGTACAGATTCTATTTTCCCATTCTATGGTTACCAATAGAGAAATATCAAATCAGTTACAAGCTTCCTAAAAAGGAAGAAACAACAGCATGGCAAAGATTGCAGGAAGTGCAAGGGTTCAGAACGCTGACAGATAGCACCTCCCACAGTTACAGCTTGAGTAGCTTACACGATCAGAGCCGGTATCTAGACTCTGATTCAGAGTGAGTTGCCTGAGGACATGCAACACCTTGAGCTGGGGGGGATGTTAGGACCTCATATTGTACCTTTTTTCCCATACCTTTTGCCATTATTATACCCTGAATCACCTGTATTTAGACTTATACTATCATTCCATCTGATCATTCCAAGGTATACAACGTCCTTTCTCATCACTACATGTTTAATCTGTTTTGCATGATATTTTACATTACTTTCATACTTAACCATTGATTAGAAGTGCATAAGTGT
This sequence comes from Picea engelmannii, assembly GCA_009831015.1. Lineage (NCBI taxonomy): Eukaryota > Viridiplantae > Streptophyta > Pinopsida > Pinales > Pinaceae > Picea > Picea engelmannii. The sequence continues at coordinate 221,347 of ML779436.1, read as the reverse complement.
CCAGAACTGCAGATTTTCATTCAAATCCTATTGCTGAAACACAGATCGCAGATGCTGAAACACGGAGCTGCTACACAGCCCGAGATCGCAGATGCTGAAACACGGAGCATCCATACAGTCCGAGGTCGCAAGATGCTGAAACACGAGCTATCACACAGTCCAGAGTTGCAGATGATGAAACACAGAAGAACTGCCAGAACTGATGATGCTGAGACACAAGGAAGCCGCCACAGTCAGCAGTCAACAGTCAGAGTGCAATTCACGTGGCTGAAACAACATCAGCAACGATGAGAAGAAGTTGTTACACCATCCATAACAACAATACCTCATTCAACATTCGGTTGCGTAAAATCAGGACATCCTATGCTAATTTAGAAAGAAGATCTGATCTAGGATTGGATTGAGATGCATTGTAATGATTGTATCTAAGGGATTTCCTCTTTAAATCAGAGGAAATCACCATTCGAGGATATGGAAGTTTTGATGTATTGAAGAACCTCAGAGAAGCGGGACGCGTTCTATACTTCCAATCTGTAATGTGATATTTCAACAGATGAATATAAGACTGTTTTGATTATTCGTTTCTAAGATTTCCTATTCTAGGGGAATCTTGTGAGAAGGGAGGGCCCACCTTCATCACAAGATTCACCCATTAGTTAGAAGTGTGTTTGTTTAATTTCTGTTCATGTTTTGTTTATTGTCATTTGTTGAAACATTGTTTAATGAATTCCGTTTTGCTGAAACTCTACTGACTCTGTCTTAGTTATCGAATGGAATTTGTAATTCTTTTTATCAACAATCGTGTGTGATGGTTTTGAGAGACTAGCAGAGAATTGGTTACAGGTCCCTGCTCAGACAAAAAGGGGTCAAGACATCATATCCTTTGTAGGGTTTGTTTAATGCTGTTAGCCAGAGACTTGGTCAAAGTATCCCTGCTCAGATAGAAAGGGATTACAATACCTTGTCTTCTATAGATTTCCTTTACCTCTGCAAGTGTGTTAGCCAGGGATTGGATTAAGGGTTCCTACTCAGAAGGGAAAGAACCAAAACATCATGTTCACTGTAGACTTTCCTTGATGTTGGCCAGAACTGGGTTAGAGATCCCTGCTCAGAAGGAAAGGAATCAGATTGCCCTATTCTCTGTAGACCTCAACCTCACAAGTGTGCTAAAACAGAAGTAAGGCCCAAGGTTCCTGCTTAGATAGAAAAGAACTAAGTGCTTTGGTTTCTGTTAGATAGAGTTAATTATTTTATGCATTATTGTTTTCGTGAAAGAGTATTAGTACTGAGTCTCTATTTGAGAGTAAGGGTCCTGTTCTCTGATTGCAAGATAGTTGTTCTGTTCCATTGCAGTATTATTTTTAAATATAATCCAAGATTCTTAATTAAGCTTTAAAGAACTGCAATAGGGGAATTGCTTTCCTGTGATTTAGTTCAGAGCTTCAGTTCATTCAAGCAAGAATAAATAGTGTGAATTTCCTTACTACAACACTAAGTGCTTTTGGAATTGAGCATATACAGTGCGTGGCTATCTTTGAAACAAAAGACTTCCCTGGGTTGATAACTTATGTTTCACTTGGTTGTTTAAAATTAATTAAGCAATTATAGTGACCAACAGAAGCTAGTGTTAATATGTAATGATCTCTTAATTGATAGGAAACAAACTTGCAAGTTTTTAGATACTAACCCTATGTATAATTAGATGGTAGCTAGATTTTCTTGACGTTGAAATAGAGTTTAAAAACAGAGTGAAAACAAAGTTTTTAGTTTATGGTTTCTTTGGGAAGTTTCGGTGGATGGATAGTTATTAGTTTTAGCTTCCATTATCAGTTTTCTTATATAATTGCTATTTAGTTGTTCTTATGTAATTGTTAGTTAGTTTGCTCATTTAATTTTTTTTCATATGCTGAAACAGAAATAGGATTTAATTTATGTTTGATGAGTATTTCTTCTTTTGCAATTTGAATTGTTAAAATAGGACTAGTTTAGTTTACTTTATGCAATTTCCTTTTTAGACCTAAGTTGCAATTTTAATTCAAAATTTGATTATTGAGTTTGGTTTTCAGTTATGAATCTAAGTAGTATGAATTTTCTTAATTACCATAGAATGCAATTGAATTACATAGAATAGTGTTTTTTTAATGTTGATGATTACTGCATAGATTGAATAATCACATGGATATGCAGGATAGTTGATGTTGCTTACATAATGACTAAGTTCTCATTGGATTGTCTAATTCACGCTTTTCACTTTGCTATCGAAGTCAATATTGATTTTATCCCTCTTGAGTTATCGTTAATTGTTAAATGTCATCGTGATATCATAAGACACCGGAGGCATAACCATCAACACTATATTTGAGTTTTCTTTCTTTTATAGATTAGAGGATAGTTTCCTTGCTTTTGTAGATTAGAGAATAGTCTTCTTGCTTTGTTAGATTAAAGAATAGTTTTCTTATCGTAGATTAAAGATTAGTTGTTGATTACTTTTATTATCATGATGCTTTGAATTTAGTAGATTAACATTTATTTTTATGAATTAGAAGTAATTGTGAAGTTTAATTTAAGAATAGAGTTCACTTACTTATTAGCTTGATTAGTTTCTTATTGAGTAATCTTGATTAGTTTACTTGTTGTAGAAGTTAGCATAGGCTAGTTAGTTGATTGCTTGCTTGTTACTTTCTTTGATAGAGTAGTTTCTTACATGTTTAATTGCCTTGATAGGGTAGTTTCTTGTCCATTTACTTTCTTTAATAGGATAGTTGCTTATTGAATTTGAGTAGGTTATTAAAGTAGTTTGTTGTTCTTATTTCTTATTAGGTATATAGTTTGTTTTTCTTTATTGTCATGATTAAGATAGTTTTCTTTAAGTAGGGTTATCATTTCATTTCTTAGGACTATCCATCGATCCATTGTTCAAATGTTACTTAGGGTAAATAGTTTAAGTTTTTTAATAGGGTTTGATCATTAATATATTTTTCTTGAATAGATTAGTTCTTAGATAGCCCATCTCCTTAGTTAGACTATACTACCTCTAGCATTTCTGCCTTGGCACATATAGTGCTACAACTCTAAGTTTTCTTACCTCGGGTTGACAATTTAATTGAGGATTTTTAGTGTTTTTTAGTGCATATAGAACACCCATCAGGTGCCTATGGGTAATCAAATGTAGGTTTTCATATAATTGCAAGAGAGGATCAAACATGGATTGCACAAGGATCCCACAGATTTGAACATGATGGAGCAAGTGAAGGAAGGAAAAAAATGAATTTTTAGATGGACAGTGGTTTATATCACTTTGTAAAGTGCATGTATGTTCTTGTGTCCTCTAACCTTAAGGACTCTTAAGGGAGGACCATGATTCACCTTGGGCTGGATGCCTAGGACAATGAAGAATCTTGATGTTGTTGGAACACAGTTAGTATTGGGACCATATGAGGCAAGAAATGGAAGAGTACATATATACTTGTCTTGTGTTCCAGTAGGACAAGGAAGACACGAACATGTAATACAATTTGTTACATGTGAGACAGCTTGTTACATCCTTTGTTGGTCCCAAAGAGGCCTTATGTGAGTGTCTTTATGGACTTCATCACTCAACTTATAATTACATAGCATTATAATATGATCATGGTGGTTGTTGGACATTTTTCCAAGTATACCATGTTCATTCAAATGAAGGTGTCATGTGCTATGGAGGAAGTTGTTAATATATGTTTCAATAATGTTGTAAAGTATTAGGGTCTCCCATTGAGAATTGTGTCAGACAGAGACACAAGGTTCACATGATGATTTTGAAAATGGTTTTTTAGGCTTGTTGGAACCAATATGTTGATGAGTTTGAGCTATCATATCTAGACTGATGGGTAGATAGGACATATCAATTATATTTTAGACAGTTAATTAATAACTTTTGTGTGGGAAAGTCAAATGAACTTGGCAGAGTTGTTGGATACCACCCAAATCAATTGCAACATGAAAAAGAGTCCTACAATGGGCTACATTTCATTTAATTTGGCAAATGGGAAACAATCATTAACACCACATATAGTTTTGCATGGCTACTATGGGCAAAACCCATAAACATTGGGTTTCATTAAAGGAAGGAAAGACAAGTTCAAAATGGCTTGTGTTCAATTGAAAAACATGTAAATAAAGATGAATCATTGGGTAGATCATTATAGAAGGGAGGTAGAAATTAAAGTTGGAAAATTGGTCTTACTTAAGTCAACAGAGAGAAGTTGAAGTTATCAGTCAATATGCATACTTATTTTCTACAGTGGTTTGAAGGATAGTTCAAGGTACTTGAGAAGAATGGAAATTCCACTTAAATATTATATCTATACCACATGAGATATCACCATCCAGTTTTCCATATCAGTCAGTTGAAACCTTGTAGTATTGATGAAGTTTATCCTAGTAATGTTGCACCATCCTGATCCCTCACCTTGATTGCAAATAGGCCATAGCTAGAAGTGGAGGAAATACGTCCACATAAGACCTCTTTCTCTAGCGAAAATCAAAGGCATGAGTACTTTTTCTAATGGATATATAAACATGAAAAGGAGAATATTTGGGAAAGGAAAGGGGCATTGTGGTAGTGTGAATATAATATGTGATATTTCAAGAGGAGAAATATTGGAGCACTTAATCATATTTTTGTTGGATGTTTCTAGGATAGAAACAAGTTTAGTCGGGGAGGAAATAAGGCCTTGGTATATATATGGTATTAGGCACACTTACAAGGTGGGTATTGAGGGATTTTATAGAATATTGCAACACATCCCCAATAAAATGGATAGAGTGGTGACCCTCCATTTTTACATTATATTTATAAGGGATTACTTGGGTGCATGACCTAGAAGTGTGGACCTAATGGGTGAATAATCCCATTGCCTATGGATTTTCATTCGAATGAATTGATATGAAATAAGACGCATTGGTCCACTTGGGTGAACTTGGGTGTGGTTGGACTGATGAGCCAAGAATACCAAGACAAAATCAACAAAAATGGGATGACCTAGGAAAACTTGGCACCACTGGGAACATTTTGTAATGAATCAAAAAATTATCAATAGATAAGTCACCAAAGTGATGATGGAACACAATTTTCTCCATATTGGAATGAAAGGGGATTCTAAGTAAATGAAAATATCATACAAAAGGGAGGATCCCTCAAAGTTCTAAGGCATAGTTTGTAAGAGCCATAATTCATCAAGTATTTATGTTTTTGTGTTAAGTTCTATGTTTGGGAACAATAATATGACTTACATTGGGAAAGTGACAGAAAGACAAAAACATCACCTGTAGGAGGTGGGCCTATGATTACTTTAGGGGTTGGATTAATAGTTCCATAGGATAGTCACCTTTTTTAATTGTAGTCTATAAATGAGCCACTCCTAGATTGGCCATACTCCTCTATTGTACTTGTAACATTCATTATATAATAAAGTGCTAAGGAAGCTATCTTGGGTGCTAGTCCATACTTGTGTACATCGGTTAATTTATGTCTATTAGATGTTTCTTTTCATTTTAATTTTGTGTTGGATAAGATACAATATTTTCTAAGTATATGTACTACGAGGATGTTTCAAGGTTGTTGTTGGAGATATAACTATTGTTGTTGGATGAACTAAGTAGTGATGGACATGGATGAGAATCTAAATATTGTTGCTTAAAGTGAAGTTATGGGAAGACTTTAAGTGAAGAGGAATAGTTTGGTTGTAGTAGGAATAGGTTGGTAAAGCAATTGTGACTAAATCAACGAACTTTTTCACTACTGGAGATGATGAAAATAAAAATTTCAAGCAAGACTCTTAAGTCCATAATAGTATCCATCCATTTGAAGGTAAGACTACAATAATTAATGGTGAATCCTATTTATCCATTAATATATAGGTAATTAATTCATTCTTATTTAGAGATATTCTTAAAAGTTGGAAAATATTTCTCCATCTGTAATCATAGAGATTTTGGGTAGGAACAATTAACTTGTTTAAATGAATGACTGGAAAAAGGGTCAATCTAGTCAATTCATAATCTTGTTTCTCATTTTTAACTTACAATTGAAAGAGGATATATGGGTCAAAGGAAAGCCACCATTTTAAATTATTCACTTCATGTTGTGTCAAATGAGGTTTAAAGATGGTAATATGTCTTGAATATTCTTTCAAGGTGAATAACTAAACAGACATAATTATTATGACATGTACTTTATATATTCACTTATGGAAAATAATGCACAATTATAATATAAAAGAATACTATATTGACATATTAATGATGTGAGGAAGGAGGAGGAAAAAATGATGCAATTTATCTATTGAAACAATCAAAATATGTTTGGTGTAAAATGTTTGGTATGAGTGTAATTTTAATACTTAAACTAGGGGTTCACAGTTCATAAGGAAATTAAGAAGGATAGTGAAATTTTGAAGGATATTGTATCTAGGGAAGTATCCTCGTATTTAAATGATAAATAATAAATATTTTGTGTCGTCTTATTTAGTGAAACTCAATGTTGATCTTGGAGCTACTTGTACATGGCATTGGATTTCTGCGCAATATCATGAACTTGTTTTTAGATGTGCTGGATGCACTCAACAAATTTAGCTACCTAATCAGTCTTAGTATGAGAATGGGAGGATTATTCCTATGCATATGCAATGGGAATATCTACATCAATGGGGGCCAATGGCTAGAACCCCCAACACACCTGAAAAGGGTTCTGGCCAATAGAGCTATGTAAGGCTTTGTTGTAGATATCTTGAACATATGGAAGGATTTCATCCCATTTGCATGGATGTTTGGAATTGTACATCCTCAAGATATGCACAATCATCATGTTGACTACCTTTCTTTGTCCATTAGTCTGTGGGTGGAAGGAATTCAACTTGGTTAGCTTGGTGTCCATAATTGACCATAGGCTGGACCAAAAAGTGCTCAAGATCATAGTATCTCGATCAGACATAATAGTGCTTGTGAGTAAAAAATGAACCGAAAAATGTGTAAATAATATCTTGGTGGTGGCCTAGGATATGATTCACTTCTTGTAGGGTGCCAAAACTACCATATTAGAGAATCGATCAGTGACCATGAAGAAACAATCATTAGACATGTAGTTCATGGAGATGGACTGCCAAGGCCTATTTAGAGTAGGAAGAGGGGTGTATATCCAACGTTTCTTAATGGTGGGATAGGAAATGGTGTAGACAATGCGGGATATAATTTAATTCCAAACATCTTGTCGAAGCTTCGACCAATAAAAATGATTTTGCAATACTTCCACTATTTTCTCTACACCAAAAATGTCCCACTGTCAGGCTATAATGAGCTTCCCAGATAAGGTTTTCATGCTCTCTTGAGGTAACACAAAGATGACTCATATGGAATAGGAATCCATATTAGATATGAAAGCATGGAATTGTTTTTCCCGCACTCAATGTTTCATAGGTAGTACCAAGGTTAGAGTCATTATTTCATAATTGTGGCCATCCAGATGTCTCATGTCCAAAGGAATTTACAACTATGGTTAGTGCTACCACTGAGGATCGATTGAGGCAATCTACGACATGGTTGGTGCTACCCTTATTGTACATGTTATTCAAGTGGAATTTTTGCAGGTACATGGACCACTTCTAATGGCGGTCATTTTATAACTTTCCTTGTGTCTACATGAATTACAAAGGTTTGTGATTAGTGTGGATTATTTTTTCCTTTCCTAGAATGCAATGCTTCCATTGTCGACATGCCTACAAAATGGAATGTACATCTCTTTTTCATAGGTGGGGTATATGCAAACAATATCAGATAGAGTTTCTTTGTGATAGGACATTGGATTCCCATGTTGAGTGAGGATTGAACCAAGAACATAATATGAAGCATCAATCTCAATATCAAATGGTTGTTGTCAGTATGGAAGAATAAGGACTAGTGCTGAGTAGAGGAATGATTTTAAATCCTTTTTTATTTCTATTCGGGCATAGACCACACAAACTTGTCCTTCACTCCACCCTTGGTAACCTAGCTTAGGGCCCAAGCAATATGAGAGAACCCCAACAGAAACCAACCATAGAAGTTTGATTTGAAAATCCTTAGACACCACTTATTTATTGAAGTACATACATGCAATATATAACTTGATACAAAATATTTACGGATCGTATTGAGGTAGTTTGCAGAATTCTGATGATGTTCTCTTTATCCAAAAACTCATGAAATGATGATTATTTTTCTGAATAGTGAGATGACATAGAAAAAAATTAAATAACTCAAATTACATAAAGATAACACACTTTTGTTTCATCTTTAAGTTCCCTTCAAGCCAATGAATATTTCTTTCTCCATCTCAAATATCAAAAAATCATGACAACATGTGCTCATAAAAGAAAATTTAATGGAATCTCTTTAATTAAATCACTCAAAATAACAAAATAAGTTCACGATTGAAATACTTGCAAAATTATGATAAATTTGACTATAAAGTCAACCAAATTATGAACTCTCTCAATTTCACCCTCTTTGCCATGCAAAACAATGAACTAAATTCTTATTAAAGGAAATTTGAACCGAGAATATTAAAAATGACTTAAAATAACAAAATAGACCTCAAATTCATGATCCTTGTGAAAAATCGTGAAAAATGAGTATAAACATGACGATATTTTGTCAATATACCTCATGGCATGCTTTACGAGAGCACACATTTAACCTTTTCTTTTGCATGTTCTTCGAGACCTCTATACTTCCTCAAGATCCACACCTTTCATTGAAAAGTGTTCCACCTGAGAATCTGTGTATACGTCATATTGTGTGTACATTTGGATTTGTTCCCAATATATAGGCTTGGGCCTCCAAACCTCCACTTGAATTAGCTAGCAACTTCATTACTAGTTATAGAAGAATCCTAGAATAAGTGGCTGGTTTGGTCTAATGGTTAAACAAGTAGATATATTTAGCAGAGTTTCGGGGTTCTATTCCCCATAATCCTTGGCATATTTTGTGGTTAACATTTTAAATATTTGTTATGTTCATTTGGAGGCTAAAAATATATAATATTTATAGTGTATAGTTTTAACATCCCCCTGTGGACTTAGAGTCATGGAATGGTCATATTACTATACACATAACCTTACACTATGGGTTGAGGGATAAGGCCCTCACCCCTTTTTCTACATAAACAAAACCTATTAAAAATTTAAATATAATGTTTTCCACATATATGTTAAGACTCGTTTGGTGGTGCATTGGTAATGGGGCTATGTTAATCCATTGGGAGGTTATGGAGGTCATGGGTTCGACCCCAATATACTCCATAATTTTGTTAACCCATGCCAATATAGGCCAATGGGAGGTCACCACATGGTGGCCTCTCATTGGCTCGTACCTTGCCACTTTTCAATATAGGATTCATCCACTTGTGTGCCACTAGTCAACCTATAATTAGACTGCTTAGATTTTACCCTTCCTATTCAGCTTCCAATAATCTTTAATGATCCCAAGCCATTATGCCAGGATCATCACGGTTATGGTGTCTTTTTTAAATTTTCTGGTTGTGGTATTTTGTCAAACACTTTGCTTACAATTACTCTTAGGGTTTTACTGATGCATTTATATGTGTGTATGTAGCTACAAACAAGAAGATATAACCATGGAACATGCCTCAACCATATGCAATATGATAGACAAACCAAAGCATCTTAAATATGATTTTATTCATGAAATAGAGGAACTTGCTACAATGAAGATGTTGATCTGGAATGCTCAATAGATGGCTCAAAGATAGAATCATGAGCTGCTACAAAAAGATCTCGACAATACAAAATAAGCCTCCAAAGGATGGATAAGAGATGAAGACCAATACCAAGGTAGATCTGGTTGTATGAAGTGCAAAATCCCTAACTGGATGATGCCACGTCCTTCTAGAATGATGAAGCTCCTCAACAATTCATCCCTGCTGCCAAATGTGTCCAATCACCCCAATAAATATGTCAAACAGTAGATCCGATGATGGAAAGAACAACCCAGGTTCCCGAATCTCCAAGATCACTCTCAAACCCCATGAATCCGAACCTCCTTCAATGTATGGTGCGCCCTTCTGGATGGCTGAAACTCTAATAATTTGGCCTCTCTCCTAGAGACCTCCAATATCTCCACCAATCTAATAGAATGATAGATCAAGGCATGAAAATGAAGACCCAACTGCTCAACTAGGCCAAATACCAGCTAGATTCTTAGATCTAGTTATCCTCCAAGATGTGGTGCACCCTCCTCTTAGGAAATCCTCCCACTCTCAATATTGATGAATCCACCACAAAAACACCTCTGGAGTCTACCAAGAATAATACTTTAACACCTGCAAGGGAAACCCAATACCTGGAATTCCCAAAATCACCTCTCCTCGGCTAGGATGAATCCTCCCTCAATGAATTGTGTGCCCCTCTTGCTGGAAACCCTAGCTAGTGCGGCCTCTCTCTCTCTGCCCCTGCAACTAATGTAGAATCCTCCTGCAACTGAGTAGATATGGAACTATAATGGTGTGGGAGTGTGCTACATCTTCGATACCAATATTGGGACAAGCTAGGCGGAACCTTTCACCACCGAATTGTCCTCTAGGGTTTGTTAAGTCAAAACCCTCAAAACCCCCAATGCTGGGCTCACTAGCTAAAAGCTAGATATCAAAATGTGATCATACATGAATGAATCAGTAGATTCCCTTACCTTTCCTTTATAATTTTTGGCTCACCTTGTCCCTCCAAAGTGACTTTCATTTTATTAATATTTAATTAATTAATTAAATCACTTTAATTAATTAATTAACCTTTTTACCTCTCCAAAGATCCTTATCTCTCCTTGTGGCTTCCTTGGCCACTGAAAGTCACTTCTCACCATCCCATCCTATATTTTTTATTCTCTCGATTCCAATGAGCTATTACATTGAGATGTTCCTCCAAGTAATGTGCCCAAAATGACCTCTTCAATGAATTCAATTAACTTATAGCTTAAAATAGTCAAAATCATGGAAATCGTCGAAATGAAGAAAAACTAAATCCAAACTGTGCGGAATGGCTCATAATGATGGAATGTGATGAGAAATGCAATTTGGACCCCACAATGACTCTCAATAACCCCTGTACTCACTATAACATCCATCTGGCTACTCTAGTCATCATAAACCTCTCCACTGGGATGATGTCCCAAAGTGGGGACATTATAGTCCTCCCTGGTAGAAAATTGCTTGTCCTCAAGCAATAACCAAATCCCCTTTAATAAAATACCAGGATCCCATGTCCACTTGTGGGATACATAGTATAACCCATCCAAAGATGAACACTCATACACTCTGCCCCCTGGGTCCCATCTCAAGTCATGAACTACTAGCCCCTGGGAAGTATAACCCTAAAATATAGAAAATTTGGGAGTCTCCTGCATATGACACATGGCCTCATATTGGAATGAATCCATACTCCAAGTCTCTACCAAGATCCATACGGCCTCCATCAACTGCACATGTTGATGCCAAAATGAGGTGTTGCAAGGCCTCCATGATACACCCGCAAGCGATGCAATCCTCTCAACACTGAAGCTCAATGGAAAGTTAGAAAAACTCCCCCCTACAAAGGTCCACTTGCCTCTATCAGTCAGTGAAATTCCCAGCCTTGCAATCCTTGGGTCCCATACTAACCTCTGTCAAAGATCACCCTGTTGGCCCTACACTACTCTGACCATGACTGTCTACTCCCTGCATACATCCTGAATCCTCCTCTTTTGGGTCCTCTAGCTAAACTACATGTGACCATTGGACCTGTTGTCCAGAAACTGTATTAGTGGAGACACCTCTATAGAAGAAGTACATGTCCAAACATCTCCATGCCCTATCATGATGATCAAGTGGGAGAAAAGGTCTCATCCCATAGGACAATTACCTACAGGCCCACTCAAAACCAAACCAAGGTGGAATGTGTGGCTCTCTGGCACAACCTGGGTCAATATGAACATCTTGCTAACAAAACGGACTCCTAGATCCCATGGAAAACTTGGAAGTTTATCACTTCCAATCCCCTCTAACTGCTTCTATGTGAGACTTATCAATGTCAAAAACCCTTTGTGCTCATCTACTATTGCCTAGCCCATGATGCTCTCTATCACACACCAATTCTCATTTGGCTACCTATGACGGTCCATCTCTACCGAGCTAGATGTCGTAAGGATACTCATGTCAGGTGGCCTTAGCCTAGGCACTCCCATGCCCTCTGCCACTGTCTATCCCTCTTCATGTTGTTTTCCATGATAAAAGTGTTAGGAAAAGGTAACAAAGACATCTGTAGCTAACTATAGGGATGAAAAATACCACCTACCTCGGTCAATCTCAAGGACTCAACCAAGATCATGTCTACCTATACCCCTGATGACTGCTCACCTATATCTCCCCCAACTTCTGGTAAACCAATATCCATCTCCTATCACCCATGAAACTACTGTAATAGTGAAGGTGATATCTCATAACCATATGCTGCTGCAAAGGAGTGGCCTTTGCATGCTCCCCTAATTGTGTCTCCACCCTGCAAGGCAGTACACCCCTCTGAATCCCACCATACATCTTGGCAAGTACCTGTGAGCTATCACGAATCATTGTATGCTCTGACATACTCATGTTGTCTCTCGTAGACTCATGCTGCATCATAGATACTGGGAATACTACTGGATCAACCTCTACATGGAGGTCAACCACTCTCGGAACACAAATGGAAGTGTCCTCCATCAACTGGTTCTCCTCTGCTAGATCACCAACATCCTCCATCAACATGACTAACTGATCCATCTGAGTGTCCACTAGGACAGATGAAGTGGGTCTCTAACAAATCTTCTCAAGAGACTCATCTGAACTACACTCTGATTCTTGAAGGGTTGTCTGTGTTCCTCTCAAGAATCCTCGAGTTCTCTCCAACTCCTGAGTGATTCGGTCCATTTCCAACTCCTTTTCCCTCAGTGCCTCATGATACATCTTACCAACCCTTGATAGATAATATTTGTCAATAAAAAACTGCTGGTAGTCGGTCCTCATCACAGATTCTCTCTCCCTGAGAGTATGAAAATCATCCATGGCAATCCCCTCATCTGAACTACCATGTGCCACTAATGCTCACTAGTAGTAATATTCCATCCATGCATGCATGTCATCACTACGGCTAGTGGCTTCCATGATCATATCCTCACTGACTCTCAATTGTGTTGCTAAGTGGTGTCACTCCTAATCATGATCATGTTGAGGTACCCCCTCATGCCTCTCATTGCTAGTGCCATCACTAAAATCCTCAACAACACGCTCTGTAGAAGTTAAAGTGTTGAAATTCCTTCTGTCTACTGTACCACTGGGTCTTCCCATACATAACTGTACATCATCCTCAACTACTAGCTCCCTTTGAATCCTACTATATCTGGTGTGAGCAGTTGTATCCTCCTGTGCACTCAACCTGCTACTATCATATGTGCCTAGATCCCATATAGCTATGTTCAGACACATGCTATGGTCATCCTGAATACTAAAGAATGCATCGTCATCCATCCAGGCTGATCCTAGAAATAAGTGCTCTATAAACCTGTCAGTCTCCACAATCTTCTCAAGTAATGGAGTCTCCAAAATTTGTGACTCAATCTCCTCATGTTGATCTGTATGTGTAAGGTCCACTATTTGTACTCCCTGTATCTCCTCCTATATCGGTGGATCTACATGTATGTGGTGTTCATCCCTCACATAAGACTCACCAACCCTATCTGACATGCCACTGACCTCCTCATGTGACATGGCTATCAGGGGTGTCTGGAAGGATGGCATATGTGTCACAACCATCATAGGAGGTTGGTCATATGTAGGTGCTAACACATGTCAGTCCTCACTAATTTCAGGACTCTGTTGGGGCATAAGGTCATCAACACCATGTGATATGTCTGTTGAAGTACTGGTGCTATCATTCTATCAACCTGACTCTCTATCCACTATACAAGGGTCATCATCCTCCTCAAGCGTGATAAAATAATCATTCTTTGTGCAAGAGTCACTATCACTAGTCCCTGTGAAAGAGTCACTCTCATCATCGGACTGCTCCAAATAATCATCAATCGATCCATCCTCACACACCTCATCATCACTGTCATAGTGCACCTCAATGATATGTTTCTTATCCTTACCCCTACACCTATGATATGGCTCCCAATGCACCTTGCAACTATAGCAAAGCTTCGTACTCCTAATGGGTGTGGGGTTACTCTGCACTTCCTTACATATAGCTTCTATAGCTCTCTTTCTCTTTGTTGCTTCGACCCAATATGCAAAATCATCTTTTCTCCATCTAATATTTCTTAATGCCACATATTGTTGTAAGGTTTTTTGAACCCTACTTCCCTCACTAACGACGTAATATTCCTCCTCACAGAATACCATATCTCTAGCAAAGTATCTCTTATCCGTTATTCTCCAACTATCCATTTCCCCCTATGAGAGACCCCTCAGGTTGGAAATATTTTAAGCTTTGATACCACTGTAATGATCCCAAGCCATTATGCCAGGATCATCACGGTTTTGGTGTCATTTTAAACTTTTCTGATTGTGGTATTTTTTCAAACACTTTTCTTACAGTTACGCTTAGGGTTTTACTGATGCGTTTATATGTGTGTATGTAGATATAAATAAGAATAAATAACCATGTAACATAACTCAACCATATGCAATATGATAGACAAGCCAAAACATCTCAAATATGATTTTATTCACGAAATAGAGGAACCTGCTACAATGAAGATGTTGATCTGGAATGCTCAACAGAAGGCTCCAAAATAAAAGTATGAGCTTCTAGAAAAATCTATCGACAATACAAAATAAGCCTCCAAAGGATGGATAAGAGATGAATACCAATACCAAGGTAGATATGTCCATATGAAGTGTGGAATCCCTAACTGGATGATGCCATGTCCTGCTAGAATGCTGAAGCTCCTCAAAAATTCGGCCCTACTACCAAATTTGTCCAATCACCCCAAGAAATATGCCAAACGGTAGATCGGGTGATGGCAAGAACAACCGAGGTTCCCGAATCTCCAAGATCACTCTCAAACCCTATGGATTTGAACCTCCTCTAATGTATGGTGCGCCCTCCTGGATGGCTAAAACCCTAATAATTCATCCTCTCTCCTAGAGATCTTCAACAACTTCACCAATCCACTAGAATGATAGATCGGGGCACAGGAATGAAAACCCAAGTGCTCAACTAGGCCAAATATCGGCTAGATTCTTAGATCTAGCTATCATATAAGATGTGGTGTGCCCTCCTCTTGGGAAATCATCCCACTCTTAATACTGATGAATCCACCACCAAAACACCTTCAGCGTCTACCAAGAATAATGCTATAACACCTGCAAGGGAAACCCAATACCTGGAATTCCCAAAATCGCCTCTCCTCATCTAGGACGAATCCTCCCTCAATGAATGGTGTGCCCCTCTTGATGGAAACCCTAGCTAGTGCACCCTCTCTCTCTCTCTACCCCTGCAACTGATGTAGAATCCTCCTACAACTAAGTAGATATGGAACTAGAATGGTGTGGGAGCGTATTGCATCTCTGATACCAATATTGGGACAATCTAGGTGGAATCTTTCACCACCGAATCATCCTCTAGGGTTTGTTAAGTCAAAACCCTCAAAACCCCCAATGCTCCGCTCACTGGCTAAAAGCCAGATATCAAAATATGATCATAGATGAATGAATCAGTAGAGGCCCTTTCCTTTCCTTTATACTTTTCATCTCAGCTTGTCCCTCCAAAGTGACTTTCATTTTATTAATATTTAATTAATTAATTAAATCACTTTAATTAATTAATTAACCTTTTTACCTCTGAAAATCTCATTATCTCTCCTTGTGGCTTCCCTGGCCATTGAAATTCACTTCTCACCATACCATCCTATAGTGTTTCTTATCCCTATTCCAATGAGCTATTACACTGAGAGGTTCCTCCAAGTAATGTGCCCAAAATGACCTCTTCAATGAATTCAATTAACTTATAGCTCAAAATAGTCAAAATCATGGAAATCGTTGGAATGCAACAGAACCAAAGACAACCTGTGCAGAATGTCTCATAATGATGGAATGTGATGAGAAATGCAAGTTGGCCCCACAATGCCTCTAAATAAATCCTATACTCACTATAACATCCATCTAGCTATTCTGGTCATCATAAACCTTTGCACTGTGATGATATCCCAAAGTGGGGACATTACATAATCATGTGCCATGTGTCACCCTTGTAGTGGTGACATGTTTGGCCCTTTTTTTCCATGTGTACTTTAACCTTTCACTTGGTTTGACTTTTCATAATTTCTGGATACGAACTCTGTTTGACTTGTCATTTGTGTTGTTGGAAAGTTGATGACTAGCTCTATGCATTAACACTATTTTAGAGAGAATTTGGAATGGTCAAATTTTGAGCATTTATGGATCCCCTGGGACCTCTATGAGTGTTCTGAATCCTCCTAAAAATTTGTGAGAGTTCCTTATGTCTTCCTGGGTCACATGTTCCCAGTGAATAATTTTGGACCTACAAAAGTATAAATATTCAAAAACTTAGTGATAATAATTCACTCTTCCATCTCATATAATATTTTGGAATTTATTCTTCATCTTGGGTCTTCGATCTTAGGTACTAGATCAGTTCACATTTTTATTCTTATGGAACACAGCTCTGAATTTGGCCTTTGATATTGTGAATAATAGATTTGCCTCTACCTTATAGGTTCCCTAACAAAAAAAATATTGTTTCATTAAATCTTTACAATACCTATATCACGTATTTCAACATTCACTCACATATTCTATTGTTGAATATAGTCCAACTCATCCAATATGTAACGAAGTCAAATGTTGATCTATGCCTTGACCTTTTTGACTCTTCGCTCTTCTACTAATGATGTATCTGTAGGTTTCCATGAATTAATACTCTATCCATTTTCACTCATGCCTTGAAGAATAACTTTACTTGTACCCTTATCATATGTACTTGTCTTGATTTCTTTTATTCAAGGTATACATCCACATGGACATGACACAGTATTTTAAAGATGCTTATAGCATGCACCTTTATGCCTCTTATTTTTTAAGAGGAACATTTCTCCTTTACCAGCTCTATAAAATTTTCCATAACTTTGATGCTCTTTCTGCTCTCGATCAACATGCTCCAACTGCATACATCCTTATGTTCCTTCACTTCCAGTTCTTTAGATTCAAGAATGTTGTCTTATACAATTCGATCCATATGTCTCCCTTTAGTTGATTATAATAAAATAAAATTATCCATTCTATTTTCTAAAGGCTTTGAAATCTTTATAATGAGATTCCTCTCACTGTAGAAAAATATAAGTATATGTGGCTATCTAAAAATCTCCTTAAGAAGATTCCTCTCAGTCTAAAAAATAGTGTAAGGTTTCTATCTACAAATATCCCTAATGAGATTCCTCTCACTCTCAACATCATATAAGATGAAAATATAGAAACTCTCTTACAAAAATTCCTCTCACTAATATAAGGTGGAAATATAAAAATTTTACATATTCCCTTTCACTCTTATAATTTACAATGAGTGGCTTGCAGTCCTTCTAATGGACTTTAGGATATTCACACATATGCATATTACAATTTGTAATATCCTGGTTTTGAGCCCCATATTAAATAATGTATTTTGTGAGTTTATGAAAGGCCACAGTGCCCAAACAATTAAAAGAGGCCAATGTTCCTAGGAAATGTAATGTTTTGATCATTATTAATAATAAATATATCATTGGCTTCTAGGTGGACAAGGAAAAGAGTTATGGGGGGATATGATTCCACAAGAGAGGGGGCTTGGTGGGCTAAGTATTTATTTTATATTTTAGTACCCATTTTTTTATTTTTGAAGAATATTAGTTACATGAGCTTCTGGGGGAAAGGACATGTGGTTCTCTAATTGTAAGAAATGTATAAGCCCGCCTTTGGTCTATTTGGGGGTTCACTTACTCATTTTTCTTTGTTCATTTTTCACACCTTTCATTCTATTATCTCTCCATTCATTCTTTCACCCACTCTTCATTCCTCATTCATTTTGATCTTGGCTTGGGAACAAAAAACGAATTGTGGAGACGAGCCATGGTTTTTTTGGCAGTAATGATTGTTGGTTTATTCCAACCATTAATTAATGCCTGCATGTCTGATATGCATTGACATGTGTTAATTATTTCCCATGACTATGAATCCTGAGAGTCCTAGCATGGATATTGTTGACCATATGCATTGGATCACTGGAAGGAGGTGGACAACTTGAGGAACTATGTGGCAGAGAAGGGGGTCCATTCTCTTGGGTTGTGTAGGCTGGGTAGAAGAGAGTTGGTGTACCTTGGATTTTTGTGTGTGTTGAGAATCATGTGAAATCTTCATTGTTGACTGGTTTGGGAAGATGGGTGACACTCTGGAACCATACTTGTGGATTCATATCCTTGTCTCGGGGGTGACATTGATGTTGAGAATTGGAACAAAAGTGTCTACAGTTCCATGGAATTCCCTTGGTCTACAACCATTTGGTGATTGATTTCATTAAAGATAAGTCCCTTATGTCATGGTTTCATTTACCTGTATATTTATTTCAATTTTGTATTTATTTATCTATGAAATTTGTATCTATAATATGCATACTTGATGGTTATTTATCTGCATGAAATATGGTTCATTTATTTTATGTTGTAGCATGAATCTTGTGTAAATGTGAATTAACCTGCACAGATAAGATCTAGCTAGAAAATGACATACACAGTTTTCATAAAAATGAGAGAAGAGAAAAATGAGAGAGTGTGAACAAAGAATTTTCATTAACTAAATGAATGAATGATAATTTACCCATGATATACTTTGTATAACGCAACTAATGTGCATTGGAGGAGAACTAATGCACCATAGTGGTGGTGTAGAGTGATATGGACACATACCAGTAGTTACAAGAGTAAATTTCCACCTAGTCTCAGTTAACTAGTCTCTCAGTCTTCAGTTAACGGATTGGAACAAAGTGAAGTGAGGAGGATATTAGGGAATCATGAGTAATTCTCTATTCTGGTGATAATCCCAAGGAAAATTTCCATTATATGGTTATGATACCAATGTCTCATTGTGATGATCCCAATGTGGAATCTATAATCCACTCAACTGATCAAATTGAAGTGTGAACTAAAGAGAATATTCTCCCTAAACTATAGGAGACTGAATAATGACTAATAAATATAGGGAAAACCTTAGGAAAAAAAAAATCCTATGTTTGTGTGAAGTATCTCCAACACCCACCTTGAACATCACTATGGTGAAAATAAAGAATGGGTACCGAAAATGAGACCATGTTAGGTACCCAAATACAAAATATACA
>ML779436.1:164853-201892 GCA_009831015.1 Picea engelmannii | reverse complement strand
CTGAAAGTACAATGTATGTAAAAAGAAGAACTGACAAATGCTAAGAAACTATGTCCTTCACTCCAGGATGAATGCACAAAGAATGGAAATTATAATCATTGAAGGTCTTGGTGAATATGTATAGAGTATGTTCTACTGAAGGACATAACTACAAGTTGATGATCCCCTTATGTACTAAGTCTCGGATGGAGTGTATGTGGATCTCAATGTTCTTTGTCCACTACCTCTTAACTGGATCTATGTATAATTTTGAAGTTCTCTAGATGTCACACCAGATGATGATCCATCGATGAAACTGAATGCCCAACTTAGTGAGAAAATGTTGTAGCCACATAGCCTGAATGGTAGTGTTAATTATCCCTCTATACTTTTCCTCGGTTTAAGATAGATAAATAGCATCCTATTTCTTTACCACTCAACAAATAGGTTGCTTCTTTCTCGCCCAACAGATAGGCTCAAAATCAAGACTGAGTGAGTAACCAAATGTGGCATTGTAATCAATTTTATCTCCATCCTAGCTAGAATTAGTGAACGCAATAAGGTCCAATGTAGAGTCTGTTGCATAGTGAATCCAAAAGGTGATGGTGCCCTATATCTATCAAAGGATACATTTTGTATCCTTCTAATGTATCTCATGTGGCTCCTGCATGAACTTGAAGACTTCTCCAATTGCATAGGAGAGTTTTGGTATTAAGTGTGTGAGATACAAAAATCTCCCCCCTAGTTTTCATATAGTGTTTTATCCACCATTGGAGTGTCCCCGCCATCCTCAAGTATGACTCCTTATAGGAAAGGGCTTTGGGCAGGCTTGCAGATTATCATGTGAAATCTCTCAAGGAGATCTCATGCATATTTTTCATAAGACAATTTGATTCCTGATGCATCTTGAATGATCTAGAGTCCAAGGAATAAATTTAGTGGACCCATGTCCATCATGAAGAATATATCATGCAGAATCCTATTAACTGCAACAATCATTGAAGTCGAGCAATCGATGATCAACAAATCATCAACATAGAGAACTAGGAGTATACGTGAATAAATCATCCTAATAATTGACACATTTGGGTCTGACTTACAATGTACAAAGTTCTATGAAAAAAGGTAGGTGTCCATCTTGGAATACCATTCCCTCGAGGCCTGTTTGAGTCTATAAAAAGACTTCTTCATTCTATAGACCAAAGATGAATCCTGCACAAATCCCTAGGGCTCCTCCATATAGATATTTTTAGAGAGACCATCGTGAAGAAATGAATTCGTCATGTCCATTTGATGGACTTCCCATCCCTTGGCTTCCGCAATGGCAAGTGCCAAATGTATGGAATCCATATTCACTACTGGAGTGAAGGTCCCATTATATTCAATGTCATGCACTTGCTAAAATCCTTTGGAAAATATCCTAGATTTGTTTCCATTAACCTATATAGTCACTACGCTCTTGGTCCTGTAGACCAATTTTCATCTCACAATTTTCCTTATAGAAGGAAGGGGAACCAGATCCCAAGTCTGGTTCTCGAGGAGGGAGTTGTAATCCTCCTCCATGTTGGATTCCCTACAGGGATTTCCAACAGCCTCTCCATAGGATGAAAATCTAAAGACTGAACCAAGAAAATATTATTGGGTGTCATCGATTCAGTGGCACTTAGTGCCATAGGGGGCTCCTCAAAATCATATCGAGTCCTCCTAGTATCAGTTGGCTCCCCAATAAGATCTCCTGCATCATGAAGACTATTCTTGTCCCACTTGGGTCTCTACTTTGTCTCTACATATGCATCTTCATGCACTGAATATATTGACTCAGTATCTAAATAATATGAATCCTATGAATTGTAAATCTCATATAAAGAAGAGTCGGCATGTGCATGCTCATCATCTCTGACACGTGGAAGAACAAATGTTTCTGCATGCGTTTGTTGTGGTAAATGTGAGATACTTTCCTCGAATTGGAAACTACGCTCAATGATGAGATGGTCCGAGGAGAAATCAATGAGTTTGTATCCCATCACCCCGTTGGGGTATCCAATAAAGATATAATATGTTCTCTATGGATCAATCTCCTTCCTCTTCGTAAAGGGAATCCTGGCCCATGCATGAGAACTGAATATACGAAAGTGGGTCACTTCGGATTTGAGGCCACTCCAAGCCTCGTAGGGGGTCTTATCCTTGACAAATATAGGGGATATATTTTTTGGATGTAGGTTGCACAATTAAGTGTTTCATCCCATAATATCCATGGAAGTGACTTTGCATGTAGCATGAAAGATGCCTTCTCTTTTACAAATATATTTTTCTTCTTAGCAACTCTATTTTGATACAGAGTAAAAGGAACCATGTGCTTCAACTGAATCCTATCCTCAAGAAAAAGATTTTGTATTTCATGGTTGAAATACTCCCCCTCATTATCTATTCAAAGTTCTTTGATTTTCTTTCCTAACTATGTTTCAACAAGGCCTTTGAAATATTTTATGCGTTGAAAGACTTATGATTTTTTCCTGAGAAAGAAAGTCCACATGTAGCATGATAAATGATGAACAAAAATGTGCACATAACTTGATTTAATAATTGATGGATGTAGAAAAGGTCCCATTAGATCACTATAGATCAAATCTAAAGGAAAGGAGGCCTTCCGAGTCTTTCCTTAGTCAAATTTCTCTTGAGGGTGTTTTCCAAGAACACATCCCTCACAAATTCCTTTGGAGAAGTGGATGTTAGGTAGTTTATCAACCATTCCCTACTTTATAATTTGTTGCATATACCTGAAATTAAAATTCCCAAACCTTTCATTCCATATCCTACTACTTTCATCAACATGCGTAAACAATAATGCAAAATCTAGTTCAATAATTTCAGAAAATGTGTAGACTCTGGATTGATGATTTACCTCACTAATAGAAACCATGGAGTTAGCTTGCATGTCATAGATATCCACTACATCAGGTATGAATATTACTCTCT
Source organism: Picea engelmannii (assembly GCA_009831015.1). Taxonomy (NCBI): domain Eukaryota; kingdom Viridiplantae; phylum Streptophyta; class Pinopsida; order Pinales; family Pinaceae; genus Picea; species Picea engelmannii. Next base: position 198,937 of record ML779436.1, on the reverse strand, counting down.
TTTCAGTGCCAAAGTTTATCATGTTATACATGGAGAGAATATTGTTGAAGAGTTTGGGAACATGTTGCACATTCTCGAATCTCCCATTTGTAAGTTCAATTCTTCCTTTTTCATTGACCTTGACCTGAGAGTTTCCCCCCATCAGAATAAGAGGACATTTTCATGAATCCAATGAAGAGTAGACTTCTTTTGTGGCTTCCATGTGGTGCAATTCTCCTGAATCTACAATCCAAGCATTGAGAGAGGATTTTATGGCAATCAAAGCATGGCTATAATTGTCTTTCCTAGGATTCTAATCTTCTAGCTCCTTCTTCTTCTTGGAACCCTCGAGGATGCATTCTCCAAGTTTGTCTTTTTGAAGAATTTGGGCCATTTGATCTATCTGTTTCTATCTATATACAAATTTTGGATGGAATCCTTTATGGAAGTAAGTGCATTTCTCCCCTTTTCTTCCCTTTCCACCTTTGGATCTGAAGGCATCGTTGAAGGGTTTTGAGTACCCTTCCTTCTTTGTATTTTCATGTTCTTTCCTTTTGTCTTTGTCTTTATATTTATGATTTGGATGATTTATACCATCTTGTATGGAAAGTGCATGTGTCTTTGGGACATTGATTTTTCCCATGTTGACAAGCGTCTTCTAGTCTTGTGTCATAGATTCAATAAATACCTCAAGAGAGGGCATCTTCTAGGTGGCTCCAGAGGTGATCCTAATTGAATGAAATGTGGATATAAACACTAAGCATTCTGGACCAATTTTGGAGAGAATGGTGAGAACCATTTTTTTCTTCTCAGATTTATCAACCCCACAAGCTTGGAGTTGCAACAAGAAATCCTTATATTTGGTAAATAAATATCGGAGATTGTGGAAGGTTTTTGGACCCAAAGTGAGCAATTCCACCTCGAGAATGCATCCCTCATCTTCTCCTATTCATAAAAAATCCCTTCCATGGTGGTCTAGGCTTCATTGTAGGTTTTACAAGAGGATATATGAAAGAGGATTTTAAGAGAAATAAGACTGAAAATAGTTCCAAACACTTCATCCATTCGACTCAGATACTTGGATTTTTCTATGGCTGATGTGGGTTTGGTATCTGTGTCCATGGTTAAACTTTATAATCCTCTACCTCAAAGATGCATTGTCATATTCTCCTTGCACAAAAAGGAATTTTAAGGTGTAAGAATGAATTCTTTTGGAAATTCCATTTTTTTGGTTGTCTTCAATCTTTGGTACCTGCAAAAAGAATATGGTGTGTCTTTTTCCTAACAATCTGTTGGCTTCGATACCATTTAAATGTGAATGAAACTGTAGTGATAATATCTATATAATGAATGACATACACAGTTTGCATAAAAATGAGAGAACAGCGAAACAAGAGAGTGAGAACAAAGAATTTGCATTATCCAAATGAATGAATTATAATTTACACATGATATACTTTGCATAACTCAATTAATGTGCACTGGAGGAGAACCAATGCACAATAGTGGTGGTATATAGTCATATGGACAGACATCGATAGTTACATGAGTAAAATAACACCTAGTCTCACTTAACCAGTCTCTCTATATTCAGTTAACAGACTGAAACAAAGTGAAGTTAGGAGGAGATCAATGAAGCATGAGGAATGTGCTAGTATGGTGATAATACCAAGGACAATGTACATTAGTTGGTGATGATCCCTGATCCTAATTTAGGATCGGAATGAAATGATTAACATAATGAATACAATAAACACAGAGATATGAAGAACACCACATATATCCAGTGAACAATGTCTTCTATTGAATAAATGAAATGCGATGAAGCTGTAAAACTGTGGAACTGAAACACTTGCTCGAATGGTGGTAGCTATCTATGAGAAGAGATGTGGCTACTACGTGCATATGTCTGGGACGAATGATTAAAATGAGTCTCTAGAGGCCTTTTTGATATTAATCATGAATTCCCAAACCCTAGACATCCAGAAACCTAACCCTAGAAGGTGAAACGCCAAAACTCATGTGGGCCCCTATGGGTAAGTTGGTACCTCAACTTACCGGGGTCGTAACTTTTGCATACGACCTTTGTTTTAGGTGCGTGATAGACCATTGGAAAGGTATTTAAGATAAATACACATTATGTTATAAAAATATCACTCTGTCTACAACTTGATTGTGGCAAGTTGTTGGCCCTTGACCAAGTTTTGGGAGATTCTTGGTCATAGTGACCTATTTTGGGACTTCAACAGCCTGTCAAAGGAGGAGCGCAAGAAAAAGTGAAGATCAAGGGATATTGGCCCACTTTTGGTTCCTTTTTGGGTTTTGGGGATAATGTAATGGGATTGGGATGTTGATCCATGGGTTTTACCCATGTTTAGGCCTATTTTGTAAAGTATAAATAGAAATCTAGTCAATGTAGAAGAAAGAGAAGTAGGTTGGTAAGCTAAGTGCTAAAGGCTAAGTGCTAGTGTAGATTTTAAGGGCTTTTTTCATTCTATGTAAGACTTGCAGAGCTGAGTGCAAGTCCTTGTGAGAGACTGTATAAGGCTTAGGGTTGTAACGCAAGGAAGAAGGATCTACCGAGCTGCGCATACCTTTTGTCCTATGCGGAGTAAGGGTTTTGAGGCTCTATGATTGTAACTGATTGAATGAAGACTATAAAGAAGAAGAGTTGGTGGACGTAGCCCCAGGGAGGGGGTGAACCTCGTAAATCCTGTGTTATGATGCTTTGTTCTTTGTCTTATGTGATTTACATGTTATTTTCTAAGTTTCTGGATGTATTTGGATAAATCTACTTATGCTTTGTGCTTATTAGATGTGATAATGTTAGATCTAATCTGTATGGTTATATCTAGTGCCTGATCTACTCAATCTGATCTATTTTCCTATGTTAAGTGCTTGAATACAGTAGATTAGAGTGAGTACTGCGAAGCTCTATTCTATTAGCGAAGTGGATATTGCTTGCATATTGAGTAACTGAAGGTCTTGAGTGCTTTATTAAGTGTTAGAATCACAGATATGTGTCCTAGATAAGGTTTCAAACACCTGAGTCTTGCAACGACCCCTACCTCTACCTCAGGTGAGACTTCATCTTCTTTTAAGGTGTTGTCGAAAGGGCTGGTAGTTAGGGATTTATTGGTGCGTTGTTGTATATTTGAACCCTGGGTTTTCCCCTGTTCCAACAAATGGTTCTATTTTCAGGACCTTAAACTATGATCGATGGGAACTAAGGAAGAAGAAGCTTTGTGAAAGAATATTCAACCTGGGATTGTGAAATCTCTATGCGTAGATCTGTGTCCTGGTGCAGAGTATTCTACTTGTGTTATAAAGCTCCGTGCTAAAAGAAATAAGCCCAATCTGAAGAAAAGAGGTTGGATCTAAAGGAAAGAAGCAAGATCTAAAAGATTTGTGATCTAAGAAAGGTAAAAGTGAGAATTTCTAATTAAAAGAGGTAAGATCTGTTAGCTCTGTGCTCTAATAAAGGTAAGAATAGTTAAATTTTTTAGATCTGGAATCTTTGTGCTCTTGTTGGCACAGGGGCAGAACCATGGTTCAATGATACAATAGTGCATCAACAAAACCCTAAATACTGGCCCTTTCGGCAACACCTGCGAGGCAAATGCAGTCTCACTTGAAGCAGCTAAGAGGGGGGTTGCAGGACATGAATGTATACAACCAGGGGAATATCAAGTGGATCTATCACAAAACAATACAACATTCATATATCACTTATTAGATAGGTCTATCCAGCACAGCTATAGATCTGATCTAACACAAAAATGAAAATAACAATATAACAATGAAAGAGATACAGGCATCAATCACACATACGACACAAAATATATGTGGTTCATGATCTCTCTAGGGATACATCCACAAAACTATGCTTATGATTTATTAAGGTAAAGCATATAGTTCTTATATGCGCTCTCAGCTAGAATATATTCTTTCTTCTTTCTCTTTCTCTCCCTTTCTTACGCAGCCAACTGCAGGACTTGACCTTCACACACAACTGAAGATCTCACAATACAATCCTCTCCCTCCAAAACAGAGCTATAACAACAATACCATACTAATACTCAATGACCAACCTGACCAGGGCCTCTTGACCTTTATTTATACATTACAAGCCCTCACCGACATCCTTAGGTTGAAACCTAGGTGCCAAAACCCTAGATACCAAAACCCTAGGTGTCTAAAACCCTAGGTCAACTTGACCTGCTTTTTCCGGGCTTCGCTAGTCTGTATTTCCTTCTTCATCATGCGGTGCTCCAAAGCATACAATGATGGATTTCTCTACTTGATGAGTTGTCCATGATCTTTCTTCCTTTTTGATCTCTCATCCCTGATCTCCTCATCCAACGACCTTCTTTTCTGCACTTCGCTCCATCTTTCCTGCTCTTTTGCTCACTTCGACTCAGTGATAGTTACTGTGTCTCCCGCGAAGCTCTCTTTTTACCTTTCCTTCCTTGTTATTCACTTCCTTCCATAACCAAGGGCCAACAGCCCCCCAACACTCACCTGTGACTCATCCCAAGGAACTTCAGATCTGATCCTCTTGCTTTAATTCTACTTTGGACTGCATAGTGCAGCCCTTGTTTTTTGTTTTATTCCTCATTTCCATCCTTTTGCAGACTATCTTTTCTGTGTCTGGTACCCAGTTTCAACTGCACCTGGTACCTGGACCCTTTTCCTCATGCTTTTACTAAGAGCTATGAGGCATCTGGTTATCATAGTACAACTTCAACCAACTCCCATTCACCAATCCTTCCTTCCAGTCTCCCTTCAATGTCCTCAGCTTTGCATATCCTCCTTCTATAACATAGGCAATCTCATATGGTCTGAGCTAATGCATTCTGAACTTCCCAGGGTGTTTGATAAATTTACTATCATACACCAGTACTAAATCACCTTGCTTGAATGTCTTCTTCTTGATGTGCCTAACATGATAGGCCTTTTCTCGTTCCTTCTGAACTTACTGATAGAATCTTGCAATGAATCTATCTTCTTCTAGTTCAACCAGCTATGAAATCCTCTCGCAAAGAACACCAATATCATCCATGTTTGTAAATGAAACAATTCGTAAGCTTGGTACTAGGTATTCCATCAGGACAACAAATTCAATACCATAAACCAGCTTGAAGGGGGTATGCATTGTTAATTTCTTACAAGTGGTTCTATAAGCCCAAAGTACTATTGGTACTCTTAAATCCCAGTCATCCCTATTCACACTGCAAATCTTTGTCAATGTTGTCTCCAATATCTTGTTGAATTCTTCAACTGTTCTGTTTTCTTGTGGATGGTAAGGTGTACTCTTCTGATGGTGGACTGTAACTTCTTCAATCAGGGCTTCAACTATATTATTGATGAAGTGTGTACCTTGATCACTCATAAGGACTGTAGGGCATCCAAACCTAGTTATTATGTCATCAAATATAAAACACGTAACTTTAGTTGCACTACAGTCCTTGACTTCTCTAGATTCGACCCATCTGGTTAAGTACTATGTCACAGTAATAATGTACCTTTCTCCTGTGCACTTTCCTGGTGGGTTTATAGGTCCCATGAAGTCAATGACCCACTTTTCAAATGGTTGTAGGTTCATTTGTGGTGCTAATGGAATTTCATGTCTTTGGGATGGTTTTCCAATTCTCTAGCATATATCACATGCTTTGGCATACTCTTTAGCATCCCTGTGTAACGTAGGCCACTAAAGGCCAGCTCGTAAAACCATCTATGTAGTTTCTTTCCCTACGTAATGTCCTCCTATGATGCCTTCATGAGGTTTTGTGAGGATCAGTGGTTGCTCTGTCTCCATAACACACCTCCTTAATATTTCATCCGATCCCATTTTGTACATCTCTCCAGCTATAAGTGAAAAGTCTGCAACATGCACCACTAGCTGTTTCTTCTGAGGAATTGTATAATCACTTGGATCCATTCCTATTGAAAAGAACTGGACTATATCTGCGAAGTGGTAATCAATGTTTGTAATAGCGAGCAACTATGCATTCAACAATGTATCCTCCAAACCGGTAGGATCTTCACCACATTCTAACCTTGATAAGTGGTATGGGCCCTTATTCATTCTTCCTGGATTAACTATGATCTCAAAATCATATTCTTGAAACAACAAAATCCATTTGCATATTCGCCTCCCCAACACTATCTTGTTGACTAGGTACTTCAACGTGGAGTGATCAGTAAACATTTTAAAGTATCCTCCCAACAAGTAGTGGCAAAATGTTTGCAGTGCATACACCATGGCTATTCCCTCTCTCTCTTTAGTGGTGTAATTAACTTCAGTTTTGGATAGCTTCCTGCTAGAAAATGCTAATGGATGATCAATGTCCCCTTCTCCAGGTTGTGCTAGTACTACTCCTAATGCAATAGAAAATGCATAGACATGCACATGGAATTATTTTCTCCAATTTGGAAAAACCAGAATGGGCGTTGTAACCATCTTTTGTTTCAGTGTGTCGAAGCTTTGCTGAAATTCATTTCTCCACTCATACCGGAAGTCCTTCTTCAACAACTTCTCCATTGGTGTTGTAATTTTGGCATATCCTTTGATAAATTTCCTGTAATATCTAGTATGGCCTAGTGTAGTGCGCAATTGTTTGACTGAAGTAGGAGGTGGAAAATCAACTATAGTTGCAATTTTAGATGAGTCAACGAGCAATCTGTGCTTGCATACAATATGACCTAATAGGACTCCAAATGGTGAGAAGAAGATGCATTTCTTCATATTCAAAGAAATTTGACACTGCCTATTGTCCAACATTAGCCTTAGACATTCAATATGATTTGTCAACAACTAAAAACAGTCCAGTCATCAAAGTATTCTTCTAAAAATTTATGCAAAAATTCTTTGAATGTTTCTACCACCACCCTAGAAAAGATGGATGGGGAATTCTTCAATCCAAATGGCATTACTATATATTGGTAGGATCCCCACTTTGTGGTAAAATAAGTCTTATGATGGTCCTCCTTGGAAATGTGGATCTGATGGTATCCTGAAAAGTCATCTGTAAAAGAATATACCTCCTGGCCTCCCACATTATTCAACACTTTGTCTGTGAAGGTTGTAGGGAAAGGGTCATGCAGACATGCATCATTCAACTTTCTGAGGTCCACAGAGATCCTTATTTCTCTTATCTTCTTGTCTTGTACCACCATAGGGTTGATCCACTCTGACTCTTCGATAGGTTTAATAATCCCTGCTTCCATTATTCTTTCGAGCTCGATCTTCACTTTTTCCTTGTATTTTGGGTTCAGTCTGTAAGGTCTTTGCTTGACTGGCTTCGCATATGGTTTCAAAGGTATTCTCATCTCATCCATTTTCCCTTTGATTCCCTTCATATCAGTGAACTTGGTTGGGAACAAGTCCTGATATTCATGGAATACTCTGTAATCTTGTCCTTGGTAGCAACATCCCAATAATATCCGAAATTGGCAAGCTTTGGTGTCTCCTGTGTCCCAATATTGACTTTCTTTATTTTGATCAATTGTCCTATGAATGGCAGCTCAAATCCTAGTCCTTCCACCTTTTTTTGGACTTCTGTCTCAGCGATGTTTACCTTCCTCGGATCATCCTCTTCATCGGCATTAATGTTGTAACATCCTTGCAATTTCTAGAATGGCGCGGTCCATTCATCCTCTTCTTTCTCTAAAGGGAGGCCAGATGTCGCAGTCCATTCATCCCAATCTGAAGTGACGAGGTGCAGCTCCGCTTGAAGGTACCAGTTGATAGGGATTGTGTCCAATGTGTTACTGAATCTGTGCACCCATTGTTCTCGAGGAATGTCACTCCAAGCCTCTTCGCAGCTTCACAAATGGTCCTTTGGGAGACTTTGACCTGTGTACCTCACTTCGTAGCTTCCTACTTGTGCTGATAACCATGCCATCATCAAAGTTCAACATTGTGTCTAGTCTATGATGTTTCCTTTGTGCATCCCCCACCATCTTTTTGGTGTGGCTTTCATGGCCTCATCCATTACCAAAAACCTCTGTTGTGTTGGTACACTTGTCTCAAACTCTCATAAGACGTTTTCTAAAGAGTTCAACCCATCAAATGTGGGTAAGTTACTCACTGTTGTGTCGATCCATCGAACCTCTCCGGTTAGTCTAGAACATATTTTGATAGATACTTCATACATCTAGTTCTACCAGTTCTCCAACACTTCTTCTAAGTCTGATGAACATGTGTTGTCACTTCGCCAGCTCAAATTCCCATCGGCTGTAGGATTGATATAATCCTATTGTCTGGTTGTTAGTTTGTAAATGTTTTCCAGTTCGTACGCATGGTATTCTTCTCTGATAGGCTCTGTGTATCGAGGAACCTCATCTAGATCTAAAGGTGAAATGACCCTAATGCCATCTCTTTCAAATGTCATACGCCTCTTCTTTAGATCAACAACAGTAGAATTTTTGAAGGCCCAATCAATTCCTAATAATGCAGGATAAGGGAAGGTGTCATCAACAATTTCAATTACTTCAAAATCTACAAGGTTCTAACTCCATCGATGTCCATAGGGACATGCTCCAATCGTCCAAATATGCTGACAGCTTGTTTATTACCCATTCTAAGCCTGATAGGGGAATAGATCAACTTCAGTTTTCCCATTTGTGCCCATGTTTTCTTCATCGTGACATTGACCTCCGACCCTAAGTCAAGGACCACATAGTCTATATCATATTCTCCTATTTGAGCATTCAGGTGTAATTCTTTATTGGTCCTCCTTTTCCCAATTTGGTGCACTACCCTATTCAGTAAGGAGTCTATCTTTCCTAGCTCATACTACTTGATTAAATCTTGTAATTCTTTTATAACGCTTTTATCTTGAATCAAGTTAACACAAGTGCACAAACACTCAATGAGTTTTCTTACCTCTTTTCCTTTTGTTGGTGACGCAGGCTGATCAAACTCCTGAGGCATGTCATATTCTTTGATTTCTTCTTGTTTATTTGATGAAGACCCTTGATCTCCTTTGAACTCTTTTCTTGCCTCCTCAAATATCGGTCTTTCTTTCTTAGCATCGAACGTTGGGGTATTCTCTATAGCTTTCATGACTTCGTGGTCATCTACAGTCTTTACTTGGGCTGCTTGTAACAACCCTGGTTAGATAGTTGCATAGGGTTTATTAAGTATAGTTAATTAAATAATTAACCGTATTAATGTGTATTAGTTAAGTAATGATTAACTATTAATAATATTATTTATTTATTGTTTAATAAATGTCAATTAATTAATTAAATGATTACTTGACACATTCAAATATTTGGGTAATGAATTAAATGGCTGAATAACTTTAAATTATTTATTTAAGACTTTACGTGTGCAGGGGGGGAATGAAGCATGGGGGAAAGGAAAAGGTAATAAAGGGGATGATAAGGTAATTAATGGAGGATAGGGAGTCGGTGAATGGGGGGGGAGATATGACTGGGAAGAGTCCGATGGGAGTGGATTATGAAAATTGGGGGGAGGAGCATTAATGGGGGACGTCTTTATTTCTGTTGGATATCTTATGTTTTTGAGGAGTTTGGTCTGGGAGTTTTGGTGAACCATTGCACGGGGCACCAGGTTGCTACGGGTTTTGGGCTCAAGGGCCATGATTCCTTACAGTATCCTAGAGCTAGGGAGCCGGACAGGATGCTCCTAGCTGGCTGGGTGGCTAGTCGGTTTTGGGTAGGGTTTGGTCAAGTAATAGGTTGGGCAAAGAAGTAGGGAGTACAACCAAATAAGAGGGAATATAGCATCAGGAAGAGGTATTTTTATTTCTGAATTTGCTGAGTTATGTAATTTACTTCATGTTGTGGATAAATTTAATTTTCTGTTGAATAGTATATGCTTATATGATGATTAATGAATCACTTATGCATTGAAACAAATTTATGTTTAATTGTACGAATTTTATTAGGCTTTGTTAATTAATTTATGTTTAATTATGAATTTTACTAGGCTTAATTAATTCAGGGTTTCTACACATGGTATCAAAGCTTCAGTTTGAAGCACTAGAGCCTTAAGGGCCTACCTACCTGCCTACCCAACTTAGGAATAGAATTGTACCCACCCAGAAATTTAAACAACATTGAAACCCTTTAATTAGATGAAAATCCAAGTTCCAGCTCAACCTCCACCTAACCTGGAAGCCAAGAACACAATTGTTTTTTAGTATATGTGCAGATCTATCTATCTATCTATCTATATATCTATCTATATATATATATATATATACACACACATAATGCTTCCCCAAATAATTATACTCTATCCTTGAACTTCTAAATAGAGGTATAAATGACGTATATAAATAGACATATACCTCCCATCAGAGAAATCAAGTGGTGAAGCAAGGAACTTTCACACTGTCATTGTATATATTTAGATGAATAGAGATATTCCTCCACAGTGGATATAAGTTACAAAATTCGTGCATAAATTTAAATCAAGACAACTTCTCATAGATTTGAATCAGGGCAGCTCGTGAACTGTTTCCTCAACCATGGTTTCTTTCCCTGATCTCTACAGTTAGTTGTTAGAATTCTTTTAGTCACAAAAATATTCAGAACAATTTTAAATTAAGAGACATGAACATATTATAAAGTAGTAGGAACAAACATACAATATTGTCTCGGAAGGAAGGCGGTATACGGTTCAATCATCATGAGTCATATGAATTTACATCTGCAAGTACTCGTCACAGACAAATATAAAAAAATAAAAATAAAGTCCAAGCTCTAAATCTCTATTTAAAACCATAGGCCCCAGATCTCAAAGAAGGTTCCTCATAATCAAGTCAGACACATGCTTGTCTATATTCATTTCTATCAACGGCCAAAAGAAAATATATACACCAAAAGAAAAGATCTACACCAGCAAATATCATTATAAATTAAACTACAAAACAAAATACAACAGAATAACATAAACGATTCAAACCACAAACAAAACATGAAACAAAATAAAAGTATTTAGTTGTTGGGACTCAGATTATGGGTGGTGATATATATGAATAGTCATCAAGGTTGTTAGCCATTACGTCGACCGAGACCTTTCATGTATATCATCATAGTCCAGGGACCTAATCTTGTGTAACTCATCGAAAAACGATCATTTTCAGAGTCTAGAAAAAGGAGAGAATGCCTGAAAAGCTCGCACTTGACTGTAATAGATGCAGCCGCCCTTGGCAATCTTACCCTTCCTCCTACTCTTCACTGTGGGTAATGGCTCCATTTTGAAATGGGTCAGTAGAGAGATTATAAAACTAGAGAAAACTGTTGAATGGCATAAAACCCTACTATTCAAAATTCCAGATACAATAAACAACAACAAAACAAAAGCCATCGCCCAAGCGCTAGGCGCCAATGGATAAATGTGCAAATCCACATGGAGAATCCCGTTAGACAATTCCACACCAAACAAATCTAGAAAACCTACTACTACAACATAAAAGTTAGACGCGCTACCATTGCGCCACGGATCCCTGATAATATCATACAACACACAAGCCAACGCGAAGTCCAAAACAATATACAAGCCAGTGCCCGAGCACCAGCAACCAACACTAGAAACAAAAAAATATACAAGCTAGCACTAGCATAAGGCACACCATTACACCAGAAAATATCTCCCCCTCTGTGTTCTCTCCCTTTCATTCTTCACAAGAAGCAACAACACCACAACCAACAGCTGGAGAATGGAAATTCAGGCACCCAATCTGTCAGTGATAATTCTGAAGAAGAAAAGGCAAAGCGCCAGGGCAAGGGAAAAAAAGTGTACAGACACATGGGACACTACACGACCGAGCTAAGGGATGATCGAGGAATCGCATTCGACAGCAATGAAACATCATACAGAGTAGAAGGGGCGCCCTTCGAGTTCAAGTTCAACTAAACCGAGACCCCTAAAGTGAAGCCTCTGGCCCTCAGAGAGCCTCCCTTCATAAACAGGCCCTCAGAGAGCCTCGACCCACCCACAATAAATAGGCCATGGAGGACAAGCCCTCGAGGGGGTGCTTCTTTGCTCAATGAAACACAAATCCCAACGACAAGACACACAAAACAAAACAAAAAAACAATGTGTCCCAGCCCAACGCAAGCACAAACCAATACGTAAACCCACCATACATAGAGCGCAATGCCAAACCATATAGCTCAGGTCACACATAGCCTAACACCAGCACAAAGCCAGGGTAGAGGACCCACATGTTGCACACTTAGATTTTTTTTTATTATTATAATGAACAATAAAAATCCTACACACAAGGCGAAGTGCCCTACGCGGCACTAAAGCACTGAGTCAAGAACCTGCAACACAATACCAAGTGCCAAGATAATCCACCGAGGAACAAGGGAACGCACCACTGTGCTAGATGCACCCTCCATTCATGGAACTCGAGTTACCAGGGTCGGCCTAGAAGGGAGATGGCTATGGTCGTCGGTCTCATCCTTCACCCTGAACGCTTTAAAAAAAAACGAAATGCAAAGAGGAGAAGGGTAGGGTTTGAAGGAATAAAAGGGAGAAGATTAGGGTTAAGGTGATAAGGGTTAGGGTTTAGATAGGAGGGCACTGGAGGAAAGAGGGCGATCACATGGACTTCATGCGTGCCCGATTTGATTTTTTTTATTTTTTTTAATTTATTTATTTATTTAATTATATTTAGATTATTTTGTTTTATATTTTATTTATCTATTTAATTATCATTTTAAATTATTATTAAGTTTAAATTTTAATTGTTTAAATTGTTAAATTTTTAACTATTTATTAATAAAACAAAATATATATATATATATAAATATATATATTTATATATTATTTTTTTAATGTTTCAAATTAAAACTAAGTATTGTAATTAATTAAAAGTAATTAATCATAGGAATTGAAATGATTAATTAATGGAATGAGTAATTAATGTTAATGTTAAATTATGTTTTTAGGTTTAAATTGATGTTTTAAATCTATGATTGAATTAATAGTTTAAATTTTAAATGTTTTAAATTATATTATATTTTGTTTAAATTAAAAAAAAAACTAGTTAAAGTGATTAATTAGTTTTAAACTGAAGGTTTAAGGACTTACACTAGGACAAGCACGAGGGGGCTTCATGCGCACTAGGCATGTAAGTAAGAGAAATTGGCTAGTATGGTGCAAAGCTAGCATAGCTATGAGGTGAGAGCGTCAATAGTTTTCTTACGCGAAGAAATCAAGCTTAGACCCTTTAGCCCTAACCTAGACACCTCCCCTAAAGAGAGTAACGTCTGTTTACAGACAAGTAAAAAGAAACTTATGCCTAACCCTGTTTTCTAATTTAAGTTGTGCAAATTTGAAACATCCTTGAACTCACCCTGACAACTTTGGTTGATGCAGGTTAAATCATATAGGATGGTTAGGACTCGAGGGAATCAAGGCAGAGGAGCATCATCGCAGGCATCGCCAACACCGCCAGTACTGTCGTCACCATAACCCAAACTAGTTCTCATACTGCGCTCGTTAGAGGCCATAAATGAGACTTTAAAAGGGAGAAAACCAGCAGGGATCGAAGTGGAACCCCCACCATCTGGAACGGGTAATCCAGAAGCGTCGAGGGATTTAGGGGGAGGACCTCCACCTGAAGACATCACTAGAGAACTGTAGAAGGTCAAACTTCCAGAGTTTGTTGGGGGTCGCGCCAGTGAACATGCAGAAGCATGGTTGGAAAGCATGACAAGTTGTTTTGCCTTAAGGACCTATTCATCCACCTCAAAGGTGAATATTGCAATTTTTCAGTTAAGAGACAACGCCTTGAACTAGTGGGGAAACCTATAAAGACAACTACATCTTACCCTAGACACCGTATCTTGGGAACTTTTTGAGGAGAGGTTCGGAAGGAAATATCTGCCAGCATACTATGAGGAACAACAAGTAGGAGAGTTTCATGCTCTAGTATAGGGAAACCAGACCATAGAAGAATATGAGATTAGGTTTATGGAATTGGTCAAGTATGTTTCATATATGGATAATGACCAACGACAGGCAAAACACTTCATCTATGGGTTGAACCCTAAGATAAGGGCTATGGTGCGGATGTGGAAACCATCTTCAGTAGCAGAGGTTGTGGAAAATGCGTGTTATGCGAAGGAACACATGAACTTAACTGGAGGTACAAGAGCCTCCTTTTTGCAACGTCTTGGATTCGTGGGGAAGGCCCGTAGGACATTTCGCAGGGGAGGGGGCTCAAGGCCACCTCCATATGGTAACAGAGTTGCACCAAGGATAGTAGCCGCAGGGATTTCCATGGCAGCGAGTGAAGCATCTCGTTCATCACCAACGATGCAGGAAGGTCCACGACCATCTTAGGGAACAACTAGCAGGGGAAGGGGTTCTAGGGGAAGGAACTCATTTCATAGATAGTCACAGAATAGTGCACAGGTTCAATCTCGTGTTACCTATTGGGGATATGGAGGACCCCATTACCAGCGTGACTGCCTAGAGTTACAATCAGGATTTGTGCATAGAGAAGGAAAAGCCCCGATGGGAAGAGCAAGTACTAGCCACCATATTTATGGAGCAGTTAATAATCACCAGGCCGAGCATAAATCGACAGTGGTGGATTCATCAGGTACGCTAAATCATATCAATGTTAAGATTTTATTTGATTTTGGTGTGACAGATAGTTTCACTTCACCATCTGCATTAGAAAATAGTGGGTTGGCAGCCTACGAGCATGATGACTTTAAACAAGTTGAGATGGCTTTGGGGGAAAAACAAGCGGTAGGACCTAGTGTTGATAATTGTATAGTATACCCGGGAGTGTGTACTACCAGGTTGAAGGTATACGTCACTGCTCTCAAGGCATACAACCTAATCATTGGAATGGATTGGTTAGAATCTCATCGAGCTTTGGTAGATTGTTTCACAAAAAGGGTGCTTTGTGTCAACGATGAGGGAAGACCAGTTGAGATCCAGGGTGTATAGAGAAGGGTACCATTACGCTTTATCTTAACTATGAAGTTTAATTGATGCTTGAGGAAAGGGTGTCGAATATATGTAGTGGAAGCAGTGAATGAAAGGAGGGGACCCTCATTAGATCTGTACCCAGTATTTTTAGAATTTAAGGATGTTTTTCTGAACGAGTTACCAGGGTTACCTCCTGAGAGGGAGCTTGATTTTACTATTGAGATAAAACCTAGTGCAGAACCAATTTCCAAAACTCCGTATCGGATGATAGCACCAGAACTTTGTGATTTGCAAATGCAGTTGAAAGACTTATTGGACTTAGGGCTAATATGGCCCAGTGTCTCACCTTGGGGTGCACCAATAATTTTAGTAAAGAAGAAGGATGGTTCCTTACGATTATGTATAGACTACAGGGAATTGAACCATGCTACAGTGAAAAATAGGTACCCAATGTTGCAAATAGATGACCTCTTTGATCAGATGAAAGGAGCAGCGGTATTCTCAAAGATCGATTTGCGATCAGGGTATCACCAGTTAAGGGTTAAGGAAGGCAATATCCCAAAAACTGCCTTTCGAACTCGGTTTGGGCATTATGAGTTTGTCATAGTACATTTTGGATTGACCAATGCACCAACAATATTCATGAGCCTTATGAGCGACATATTCCGGAAGTACTTAGACCGTTTTGTACAAGTCTTTCTAGATGACATCCTCATCTATTCCAAAAATGAAAGAGAACATGAGGAACACTTACGAGTGGTGTTGTCCTGCCTTAGAGAGAACAAATTGTATGGGAAGTTGTTCAAGTGTTCCTTCTTCCAGAGAGAGATACACTATTTAGGTCATATAATTTCCGGTGAAGGAATATCTGTGGACCCAGAAAAGGTAAAGGCCATTATGGAGTGGCCAGTGCTAAAAAATGCCCATGAGGTGAGAAAATTCATGGGGCTAGCAGGTTATTATCAAGTATTTGTGGAAGGATTCTCTAAAATAGTGAAACCCATCACCAATTTTCAATGTAAGGGGGTCAGGTATGAATGGACAGAAGAATGTGATAGTGCATTCATTGAGCTTAGGAGGTTACTAACTAGTGCGCCAATTCTATGAGTGCCAGATATGGAAAAGGACTTCATAGTCTGCACGGATGCCTCAAAGCAAGGGTTGGGGGCCATGCTAATGCAGGATGGAGGAGTGATATCATATGCGTCAAGGAAGTTGAAGAAACACAAAGAGATTTATGCTACTCACGATTTAGAGTTGGCAGTTGTAATGCTAGCTCTAAAACTTTGGAGGCACTATCTTGTGGGGCGAAACTTCAAGCTCAAAATGAACCATCAAAGTTTAAAACATCTCTTCACTTAAAGGGATATCAATGCCAAGGAAAGGCGATGGAGTGAGTTTATGAGTGAGTACAATTTTGGTATTTCGTACATCAAGGGGAAGGAAAATGTGGTCGCAAATTCCTTGAGTAGGAGACCACGTGTCTTCTCCTTGGTACCCTTAAAGGTCAATCTTAGGGAACATGTGTTGACGCAACTCCAAGGAGACAGTTGGTATTTAGAGGTTAATTCAAACCTCCAAAGTGGGAGGCAATTATATCCAAAGTATGAAGGATATAGACTAGAAGCAGACAGACTGTTAAGATATCAAGGAAGGATGTACATCCCTGAAAATGGGGATATTCGAAGCATCATACTGAAGGAAGCCCATAGAGAACTTTATTGTGCGCATCTGGGTGTGTAGAAGATGTACACAGACATGATGAAGCTCTTCTTCTGGGTAGGCATGAAGCGCGATGTAGTCCATTTTGTCACCAAATGCCTAGAGTTTCAACAAGTGAAAGCCGAGCACCATCACCCGACAGGCCTCCTACAACCACATGATGTTCCTATGTCCAAGTGGGAAGTTATCTCTATGGATTTTGTTGTGGGGTTGCCGCTCACATCTCATAGACACAATGTCATTCTTGTGATAGTGGATAAGTTAACTAAGAGTGCTTACTTTATTCTGGTTAGAGACACTTACGATGTCACTGATGTGGCATGTGTTTTTGTAAGTGAGGTTATCTATTTGCATGGGATACCTAAGAAGATCATTTCAGATCGAGACTCCAGATTCACTTCTAGGTTTTGGCCAAGTTTGCAGTCAACATTGGGGACTCAGTTGAACTTAAGAACAACTTATCATCTTGAAACTGATGGGAAAACCGAGAGAGTAAATCAAGTCATGGAAGACATGCTCAGGATGTATGTCATGGATAATCAAAACTAGTGGGAGAAGTACATACCTTTGGTAGAGTTTGCCTACAATAACAGTTTTCATAGCTCCATCGGAATGCCACGCTACGAAGCTCTGTATGGAAGACCATGTAGAACACCATTGAGTTGGGATAGACTAGAAGACCAAGTAACAGTTGGGCCAGAATTGATTCAAGAGATAGAGGAACAGGTGATTCAAATTAGACAGAGACTAAAGGAAGCATAGGATAGGCAGAAAATTTATGTGGATGCACACAGGACCGACCAAAGTTATGAAGTGGGAGACCAGGTTTTCATTCATATCAGGCCTAATAAGAGTACCATACAGTTTGGGAAGGGGACAAAGTTGTCACCTCGATTTATAGGACCATTCAGAATCCAAGAGAAAATTGGACCCATTTCCTATCGTCTCGTATTGCCACCCCACTTGCATAAAACTCATAATGTTTTTCATGTATTTGTTTTATGTCATTATGTTGCTGATGAATCACATACACTAAATTGGAAGGAATTGTAGGTATCGGATGTGGGAACTCTCACGGTAGAACCGTTACGCATATATGACCGTAGAGTCCGACAACTCAGGAACCGTCTGGTAGACCAAGTTAAGGTCCAATGGGACAAGTATAGTCCAATATATGCTACTTGGCAAGACGCTGAGACATTACGAGTAGACTATCCATCACGTTTTTGACCACCTCGAGAATATGTTTCTTGATGGTTGGGTGTATGTAACACCACCTTTTGACTTAGACATCCAGGATTACCTGAGGCTTATATACTTTTATTTTCTATTCATAGTGAAACTATGAAATGATACACTTAAACTTTTAATACATATGAACCTTTATGAATGTTATATGTGTTTGACTAATGATCGATATGATGTGATATATTGTGAGAATGTGAAATTTATGAATGTTTAAATGTTATTGATGATGATGGATATAATGCGATCTACTATGTGAATGTAGATTTTATGAATGTTTAAATGTTATTGATTATGGTGGATATGATGCGATAAATTGTGTGAATGAGAATCCTATGAAGATTTAAATGCTATTTGAATGATGATGGGATATGATGCAATCTATTTGGTAAATGATAATTTTATGAATGAGTGTCGAAATTGAATTATGGGATATTATGAGATCTATTTCTAACTTGAAAACTTTGATGTTAAGTTGTTGGTACACGGATACTGAATTGAAACAATGATTGTATGCAATTACATGATGATAATGCATAGAAATGTATGAGTTTGTGTTACAGACTAATCTGCAGGTTATGGGCTATGAAATAACCAAGGGATAAGGATGATGAAAGTGGATGTCATGATCACTAGCTGAGAAACATTATTGTATAGATCATTGTATGTGAAATTATATTGGTTTGGATGCATTTCTATGATATGCGGACCAGTGTAGGATTTCAGGTGATGAGACTGCCCAAACTGAATAAATGATGACAAAACTCCCAGTAACATGGTGCCACTGTATATTCCATTGTAGGGTGTGGACCCTAGTTATGATTAGGAGGGGTGGAGGCATTTCTCACCGTGTATCCTCCGAAACCTAAAGTCATGGGAGGATGGTGTTAGCTCACACTCCCCTAGACTTGTGATGATGACTGTCAGTTTCCCGTTGGGGAAGCTTGGTCAAAATAGTGACACTTCCGCTTACGGGTTCTATTTGGAGTTAGGTCAATATAGTTGATGCTCCAAGATAGTCCAACAGAGGAAGGATAGGAATGAAGATGGAAGTAAGTTAGGGAGGAAGGATGAGTAGAAATAGTTGAGAAAGTATGGAGATTTGTCTGACGGTGGAATTTATTGTTTTTCCCTTCTAAAAAGAAAATGTGTATATATGAATATTCATAATTACGTAACTAAACCACGATTTTCTAAATAAAATTGTTCAACTAGATAATTGTAATTAAAGGATTTCGCAAACATTTGATTGGTTTATTGTCTTTTATAAAAGACTAGTCTTGTTGATTGGATTGGATGCATACATAAATTACTATAAGGGTGATAGTTATTGATTATTAGTACATGCATGAGACTTGTATGTACTAGCTACACATTCATTTCTTGTACATGTACACTAGTATGTATGAGTTTTCTTGGCTTACTTACTAATAATGTCGGTTAATTGATATGAATGTGTGAACCATGTTTCTTTTCCTTTGTATCATGAAATACCTTAACTTCGGGATGAAGTTTCCTAAAGGGTGGGTGTATGTAACAACCCTGGTTAGATAGTTGCATAGGGTTTGTTAAGTATAGTTAATTAAATAATTAACTGTATTAATGTGTATTAGTTAAGTAATGATTAACTATTAATAATAATATTTATTTATTTATTTATTGTTTAATAAATGTCGATTAATTAATTAAATGATTACTTAGCACATTCAAAGATTTGGTTAATGAATTAAATGGATGAATAACTTTAAAATATTTATTTAAGACTTTACGTGTGCAGGGGGGAATGAAGCATGTGGGAAATGATAAGGTAATAAAGGGGAGGATAAGGTAATTAATGGAGGATAGGGATTCAGTGAATGTGGGGGAGATATGACTGGGAAGAGTTTGATGGGAGTGGATTATGAAAATTTGGGGGAGAAGCATTATTGGGGGAGGTCTGTATTTCTATTGGATATCTTTTGGTTTTGAGGAGTTTGGTCTGGGATTTTTGGTGAACCATTGCAGGGGGCACCACGTTGCTGGGGGTTTTGGGCTCAGGGGCCAGGATTCCTTACGGTATCCTAGAGCTAGGGAGTGAGACAGGCTACTCCTAGATGGCTGTGTGGTTAGTCAGTTTTGGGCAGGGTTTGGTCAAGCAATAGGCTGGGCAAAGAAGTAGGGAGGACAACTAGATAAGCGGGAATCTAGCATCAAGCAGAGGTATTTTTATTTCTAAATTCGCTAAGTTATGTGATGATTATGTAATTTACTTCATGTTGTGGACAAATTTAATTTTCTGCTGAACATTATATGCTTATACGATGATTAATGAATCACTTATGCATTGAAATAAATTTATGTTTAGTTGTACGAATTTTATTAGGCTTTGTTAATTAATTTATGTTTGATTATGAATTTTACTAGGCTTAATTAATTCAGGGTTTCTACACTGCTCTATCTTCTCCTATAGCAGCACCTCCTCGAGTGATAATAGTGACTCTAGGCTCTGCTCTGCGAGGTTCATCATATATCAATTGCACTTGCAGGTTTTGCTGAGGTCCCCGTCCTTCCTAAAG
Organism: Picea engelmannii; assembly: GCA_009831015.1. NCBI lineage: Eukaryota > Viridiplantae > Streptophyta > Pinopsida > Pinales > Pinaceae > Picea > Picea engelmannii. The sequence continues at coordinate 178,498 of ML779436.1, read as the reverse complement.
CTTAGCTAGTAGCAAAGTGCAGTCCTCGATGACATGCTCGAAGGAATTACAATAACTTCAAGTTGTGTAAGGGATCTGGCAGTCCCTCGCTAAATGTCCTGGCTGCGCGCAGTTGTAACATATTATTTTTCCTCGGCCTCGACCCATACCTACTCCTCATCCTCGTCCTCTGTATCCACTGCGAGGATTGAAACTTCCTCTTCCTAGAGAATTATACTGTGAATTGTTTCCTTCTTGGTGTACTTCACCTTGGATCTTGTATATGTCTCTTGATCTTTCGTGCATCATGTCAAAATCCCTACAATCTCTATCATCATGCCCTACAAACTTACAAAATGTGTAGTATAGGTTTGTAGGTTTCTGAACATACTTCTTCATATAATATCACTCATGAGGGCGATGTCAGTTTTTGCATACTTCGCACCAGGGAAGGTTAACTTGCTTCAAGGGGCTCAACGCTCCTGAGGCCAAATATTCATGAAACAGAGGACAATGTTCTTTATCATGACCTTCAGATCTGCATATTACACACTAGATATATTATCTTTTGTCCTTCCCCTTGTACTTCTTCATATCCTCAACCTGCAGAGACAAACTAGTCAGCTAGCTCAAGATCTGCCTCATGCTTGAGCTATATTCTCCCATGGGTGTTGATTCAAGCTTCATGGTGATCTCCAAAGCTTCTACCTGCAATGTAATCTTCTGTTGCATTAGGGTAAATCTAATATGTGGTAAAAGAGCAGCGATGAACCATTCTTTGTTCTTCTCATCTAGGATCTTAAATGTCAAGATCCTAAAAGTCAATCGACCTGTTAGGGTCTTGAATCTATGATCGAACTCCCAAATAGATTCAGATACCTTCTGTTTGATCTCCTTCAACTCAATAATACATTGTGAATCTAACTTAGGTTTTTTAAACTCTACAACCAGTGCATTCTTGATCTCATTTAGTGGCTTAGGTTATGCAATTCCTTGGACAAGCTTCATGTACCAGCTCAGTGTTCCCTCAACGTAGTGCTAAACTGGTTTGTTTTAACATCTTCATCGGTAATATTTTTAATGTTCCATATGGCATCGCACAGGAACAAGTGTTGATCAGGATCTTCATATCCATCTCCTTCAAAGATAGGGAGCCTCATCTCGTCTTCCATAGAGCTACCTAGGTTTCCTGTCTGAGTAGATGCTGAACTATTAGTAATAGTAGTCTGCGGACTCTAGTGATTTAGAATATTTTGATTACTTAGCGTTTCTGAAATAACAGAAGGATTGATGTTACTTACTTCAGTGGTCTACGCGGTTCCTGATGTTTCAGGCTTGTTCTAGCAAAGTTCTTCAGCTTCCTCTTCTTCTTCTCTGGTGGGTTCTAAATGTTCTTCTTCTGTCATATCTGCCTCTTCTCCATTGTAGAAACCCTAGTCTCCATAGTTTTGCTTGAACAGGTTCTCAAGGTGAACCCCTCGAAATAATTTTCCACTGCGCGTATGTCCAGCTTCTATGTCATTTTCACTGTCTAAATTCTTGAACATTAGCCTTTTTGAATCCAACCAATCTACTATATCTTCAAGATGTTCTTTTCATGCAATAACATCTTGATTCTTAGCTTCAAAAATTGTAAAAATTTTCCTTTGGTTCCTTTGAAGAAGTATCTCTCGGCCTGGCTATATGATTTTGTTCTGTCAATAGAAAATTCAGTGATATACACTCTAATGGTACTATCAAACCAGTGGTATGCATCCCTTGCTACAACGTTTTCGACTCTCTTAACCTTCTTAATCAACTCCGACATCCATACCACATGAGGTCTAGATCCGATATCGAACTGGGTATCGGCCAACCTAGCTAACCACTCATATAACTCTTGATGGATTCTTCCAAAGAAGATCTCGTGAATATCGGTGAAGATGTGTCTCTATAGCCAATCTTTAGTACTCAACTTAGGGTTCCTATTTTGGGCTTCAGCGAAGTCCCTCTCTTGATCCTCTATCCACTTCTGAATCTTTGTCTTCGATGGGATCCACCTTAACATTCCCTTACATAGATTCTTGTCTAGGCAACGAAACCATTTTTTGGCACAGGGGCAGACCTAGGGTTCAACGCTACAACAACGCACCAACAAAAGCCTAGCTACCAACCCTTTCAGCAACACCTGCGAAGCAGATGCAATCTCACCCGAAATAGCTAAGAGGGGGGTTACAGGACAAGAATGTCTACAACCAGGGGAATATCAAGTGGATCTATCACAAAAACAATACAACATTCATATATCACTTATCATCTAGGTCTATCCTGCAGAGCTATAGATCTGATCTAACATAAAACTCCAAATAACAATATAACAATGACAAAGATATAGGCATCAATCACACATATGACACAAAATATACGTGGTTCACCCTCTCTCTAGGGATACATCCACATAACTGTGCTTATGATTTATTAAGGTAAATCATACAGTTCCTATCTGTTCTCTCAACTAGCAGTTCTTCTTTCTTATTTCTCTTTCTCTCCCTTTCCTGTGGACCCAGCTACAGGACTTGACCTTCACACATAGCTAAAGATCTCACAATACAATCCTCTCCCTCCACAAGAGAGATATAACAACAATATCATACCAATACTCAATGACCAACCCCACTCAAGTCCTCTTGACCTTTATTTATACATTACAATCCCTCACCGACAGCCTTAGGTCGAAACCTAGGTGCCAAAACCCTAGATACCCAAACCCTAGATACCAAAACCCTAGGTGTCTAAAACCCTAGGTCAACTTGACCCGCTTTTTCCGAGCTTTGCGAGCCAGTCTTTCCTTCTTCCTCATGCAGTGCTCCAAAGCATCCAATGATGGATTTCTCTGCTTGTTGATTTGTCCACGATCCTTCTTCCTTGTTGATCTATCATCCCTGATCTCCTCATCTAACGGCTTGCTTTTCTATACTTCACTCCATATTTCCTGCTCTTTTTCTCAATTCGACTCAGTGATAGTTACTATGTCTCCTGCAAAGCTCTCTTTTTACCTTTCCTTCATTTTTCTTCATTTCCTTCCATAACCAAGGGCCAACATCTTTGTAGAAGTAAGATAAGTGGAAATTTTGGTTTCTAGAGTATGGATCTAGGTATGTTTAATAGAATCTGTCCTAGTTTGAAAACTAGGGCATTAATAGCTGAAAGAAGGTCTGATACGAGTAGATCTGATAAGTATAGTGAAAGATATGTTATACCTATGCATAGAAATAATGTTTGGACTAACGAATGGATGCAAGATCCCATAAATAATTTATTGCAGGTTAGCTCCTATGATCCTACTGCGCAGTACAAAAGAGGCTAGGGATCATTTAAAAAAAAAAGAGGATTAACCCTATGTTACAGTTGCAGAAAACCAGGACATCTTGCTAAAGAATTCCCTGGGAGAATACCTAGTTGTCTTTGTTGCAAAGCTCTAGACCATGAAGTGTTGGATTTCCCCAGAATGATTGCTAAGCTTGACGTAATGAATCTAAATCAAGAGAACCCTAAGGAAAATCTAGAGGCTATAGCAGAACCCTAGGAAGAATCAGACAAAATATTTCTACAGATGAGAGAAACCTTGAATGCCCACCGACATATTAGATTATCAGAGATCTTTAAAGACAAGGATTGCCTTGAAGAAAGAATAGGAGACTTCGACATTGAATTTGTTCTAGATGAATAAACATTTGTGAATTTCATGACCAACAGAACTTGGGAAGCTATAGGGAGGCCTGCTATGACTCACTGATTAGGAGGAATAGGGTTATTCAGAGGAAAACTGGTAAACCTGTGTGGAAGGCTCTCCCATATACCTATAACTGTCAATGGAACTTCAACGATTTGTCTCATGGATTCCGAGGAGGTTTACATGGACATAGAGAGAATCGATATCCGGTGTCATGAACCACATGAAAAAAATAAAAAAAAACTTACACCAATATATGACATGGGGAAGGGACTTAAGAAACACGAAGGAGATTTTTTCATTGTTGTAAAATTTTGAACATAGAAATAGGCCTCTAATAGGATTAACCATTTTTGCAAAGTGCCAGAATCTATCTGGAATTAAAATAAAGAAATATAAAGTTAAATTTTTCCTTTAAGGGTGTCACACTTCTGAAGTGACTACTGGTTGAAGGTGTTTCCATTCTTGTCAGCAACCATCGAAGGATCTGGGGAAAATTATCCATCATCTCGTTCCTTTGTCATGCGAGGGATTCCTCGATAAATAGTTAGAAAGTATATCTTTCCTCGTCTTCCCTCTTTTCTTCCACCATGGGAGGTTACTTGGATGTGCAAGAGTGTTTATATTCAAGAGAAACAAGATCGAGACCCAACTCTATATACCCTGACCTCGTCGGGGAAATGCACTAAGAATGACAAGGAGTAGATTTCTTTGATACCATTAATCCAGATTATTTTGATAACAATAGGAAGGTAGAAAAATAATAGAGATATAACAAGGAAATACACACACACACACACATATATATATATATGGCACAAAACACATTCATATAATGAAACTCATATTTTGTTAATGGTTGTCTCAAAATAAAATAGAACACAAGCTAGCTAGAATTGTGGTAGCTTATCTATGAGAAAATATGTGTAATATACTCTCTTTCACAAGAATATAATTAAAATGAGGATCCAAAGGTCCTTTAACATAAACAATAATTGATAAAACCCTAAACATCAAAACCCCTAACCACGAGACATGAAACGCCAAAAGGTTTGTGGGGCCAGATGGGGGTAGTTGATACGTCAACTTTTTAAGGGCGTAACATTTTCATATGATATCCTTGATACCTCATTGAAAAGGTATAGTTGATTATTAAACATTCTATTTCTCCCAAACCATGGATTTTTCTATCCTCTCGGCACTATCGTGCACAAAAAACGCTGTTTAAGGCCTCAAAATGGCCTTGAAAGTTCAAGACCCAAAATGAAATGGAGTGGGGTCCCCTTCATGAACATTTGTGAGTGGAAGAGGTGCTCCCCTTATACAGGCTCCTCCGGTTCCTATGGATGGACTTTTGTGGTAGCAATGGTGACTTTGGGTTCAACATCAATGATCCTCTTTCCATTTTTTGGTTCTGAATTAGAGTCTGAGTCATTATCTGACCCTAGGGATTTTGTCTCAACCAAAAATGAATTTTTTTAGTGACATTCATCAATATTGTTCCAAGAGTTTTTTTTTAACTCACACCACTTTCCAATGTCCCCTTTTGACTTCCCATTGCCCTTCTTTATTGGTTCCTTGGGATTGTTTTCTTGGGGATAGAAATCCTTTCTTTTTCCTTTGGGATAGGATTTAGGGCCACCCTTAGAATACTTTGTACCTTGTATATTTTCATACCTGAACTCATGCTTGTTTTGTTGCTTAAATTTATGCTCGATTTTGATAGTATATAGATAAGTGACTCCCAATGATGAGATGTCTAGAAACTCTATTTTGGTTTGGATGTACCTATGTAGAGCTTCATGTTATTTTAGGATTATATGTCACTCAGAGTATTTAATACCATGCTTGGTGCGCAAGGTATTGAAGGTATTTGTGAACTCCAACACTGTTTGGCCCCTCTCTTGAAGAAATGTGGTCCATCTCGTTTACTAGTCCTCATAATTTCCAACAGGGTAATATTGTTTCTTGAGGGCATTAGTAAAATATTCCAAAGTGGGTCCTAGCCCACAAATTGCAAATAATTCCTCAACATGTTGCTAATAATAATTCTCCCACCAATATATTCCATTGGATGTATATTGGGTGGTTGGGAGGAATGATTGTTACCCTCCCCACCAGGGTTCAATTCCTTGTGAGTGACATGTTATGCCCTTAAATGGAATATTTTGAAATGCGTTCCATCCTTATGTTGTCTTGTGGATTCTGGGGAGGTTTACGTGGACGTAGTGAGCATCAATATTCGGTGTCGTGAACCACATGAAAAAAATAAAAAAAAACTCCCACCAATATATGACATGGGGAAGGGACTTAAGGAAGATGAAGGAGATTTTTTCACTGTTGGAAAATTTTGAACAAAGAAATAAACCTCTAATAGACTTAACCATTTTTGCAAAGTGCCAGAATCTATCTGGCATTAAAATAAAGAAATATAAAGTTAACTTTTACCTTTAAGGGTGTCTCACTTCTGAAGTGACTACTGGTTGAAGGTGTTTCCATCCTTTTTAGCAACCACCAAAGGATCTGGGGAAAATTATCCATCATCTCGTTCCTTTGTCATGCGAGGGATTCCTCGAGAAATAGTTTGAAAGGATATATTTCCTCGTCATCCCTCTTTTCTTCCACCATGGGATGTTTCTTGAATGTGCAAGAGTGGTTATCTTCAAGAGAAACAAGATCGAGACCCAACTCTATATACCCTAACCTTGTCAGGGAAATGGACTAAGAACAACAAGAAGCAGATTTCTTTGATACCACTGATCCAGATTATTTTGATAACGATAGGAAGGTAGAAAAATAATAGAGATATAACAAGGAAATACACACACACACACACACACACACACACACACACACACACACACACACATATATGGCACAAAACACATTCATACAATGAAACTAATATTTTGTTAATGGTTGTCTCAAAATACAATAGCACACAAGATAGCTAGAATTGTGGTAGCTTATCTATGAGAAAATATGTTTCAGATACTCTCATTCACAAGAATATAATTAAAATGAGGATCCAAAGGTACTTTAACATAAATAATAATTGATAAGACCCTAAACATAAAAAACCCTAACCACGAGACATGAAACACCAAAAGGTTTGTGGGCCTAGATGAACGTAGCTCATACGTCAACTTTTTGAGGGCGTAACATTTTCATATGATATCTTCGATACCTCATCGAAAAAGTATAGTTGAGTATTAGACATTCTGTTTCTCCCAAACCATGGCTTTTTCTATCCTCTGGGCACTATCGTGCCCAAAAAACGTTGTTTGAGGCCTCAAAATGGCCTCGAAAGTTCAGGTCCCAAAAAAGTGTAGAAAAATTGCCAAAATGGGAAATCGTGCTTTGAGCCAATGGAATAGGTGGATGGCCACCAATTTCCACTTGGATCATTGTTAATTCCTATTTAATGGGGATATATCTTTCAATCAAAATTCAAAATGCTTTGAATTTTCTTTTTATTTATAAATTTTTTCATTATTTTCAAAAGTTCATATAATTTTGATGATTAAATTTAATATTTTTAAAAATAAATAATAAAAAACGAATTTAAAAAAATTATATTTATCTTTTTTTCATTATTTAACGACAATTTTTTGATTAAATATCTTTATTTTAGGGGAGATTATCAATTAAAAGAAAAATTAAAATAAAAGAAAGTTCTTATAAGAATTATGTGTATCGTATGGAATTAGTTATGTTAGTGCATCTCTAGATAGGAAACCTCTCTTTCTACATATCATTGAAGACCTTATTTTAATGTAGGTATACAAAACCTAACTTGTTATTGATTTCTTGTTTCTAACTCATCGCATTGGAGGGTTACAAGAAATAGAAAGGTGGTATTTGTAGGGCTATGTGAAATAGGAAAATGGTATTTTCATATAGATATGTTTACTAGGAAATGGATCACTAGAACTTCCAATGCTCATGCCAAAGAATAACATGAAAACCACATGAGATTCTATATTTCCAAATTCAAAAAGGAAAAATGATAAATTTGGAAAAAAAAAAAAAAGAGAATCATCATAAAACTACATACAATATATGCCTTCTTTACTCTAATGTTTCACCATATATATTTATATATTTGAGTATTGTTAGATTTCATAATATAAGCTAGGTTTGTTGAATTACTTCAATAACTTTTTGATTTTGTTCATTCATGCTTATGCTTGTGCACAAATTTCAGATAAATTTATAATCATAATATATTATTAAAATGAAATTAATTTTAAACTAAAACAATACCTAAATTATAACGTATTATATTATACATATTCATCCTCAAAATTCCATAACTCGTCATAATACGTTTTTTGAATAGCATTCCAACCTAAGATATTAGTGGCACTTGTATAGAAAACCTCTCGTACTAGACACCAAGAGGAGGAGGAATAGCAAGCTCATCGTCAAATGAGTTTATAAAATATCTTAGGTCAACATTAGTATCCAAAATGTTAGATTCACTAGTTTCTGCATCGAACGAATACTGAAATATGTAGATCGGCATGAAGACTATTTTCATTGGTTCTATTGTGTCTACATGAAGGTTGAGCACCAATCTCTTGTTTTATTCTTCTAATGACTCCATTAATATGCTCTTTCGATTCCTCTAGGATTTTTCATTGCAGGGATCCATGTCCTTCAAAAAGTACAATGGTGCTTGACCTTGAGCTATTAGGCCATCAAAATTCCTGCCATTTGATATGTCACAAGAGATGACTGATATGCACATAACTCATAGATATTGACAATGTCCATAGTAATGTTCCAACACAAATTATCTGCTACGACATTCAATGTTTGGCAAAAAAATGTGCCATGTGCCATGTCTCCACAGTGTTCCTAGCCAAATCTTGTGATCATGCACCTCTTAAGGGCTTGCTACACTGCAAAATTTCTTGCTTGGAAACACCAAGGTTACTTTTTTCGGACTACACCTCTTCACTTAGGGAATACCCATAATTTTTTCTATGCTATCAATAAGTCACACTCCTACTCTAGTGAAACTCTTGTATACTTAGATATTTGTTCACAACCTTAACACTTAGTCATATTTAAAACTACATTCATGAGAAACCAAGAGAATTGTAGAACAAATGTAAGAAAATCATAGATATAGTGAGAGAAACATGAACCATGACTAACACCTAGCTAAGTATCTATTATTCTGAAACAATTAGAACATTAACACTATCGACTCATTTACAACAGGGTGGATTTAAACGACTTACCTCACCTCGCCAAGAAACTCATACAAATATCATTTCCAAGACTCTCAGTCACAACCATCTTCGTAGCCACCTATGGTGCACCTCAGACATGCCCCAACCCTAAACTTGTTGTCTCCTTGTTTCCATAGACTCTGTCTCTTTGTTTCCATAGACTTCATAGATTTTGGTTCTGCCTCAGACATGCCTCCAACAGACTTGCATTTCCATAATTCACCAAAATTAACCCAAGAGAAGTTCTCCCAACTTTGTCAAAAAAATCCACCTCAAGGCACCACAAGTCCTCCCAAGTGGAGTGAATTGGCACCTCGAGGGAGATTCTCCTCTTTTTCTGCCTCAGAATCATAGAGTTCTTTTTCTATCCTTGTATTTCAAATATTCCTTCCTTGGTTGTGTGCCCTTGTTCTCTTATAGGATCTCTAAAGGTCACCATCACAAATTTTCATGTCCTTTGGGGGTGTCACACCTCTTTGTGAAACCATGTACAAACGAATCATTGTGCCCCTTCACGAACCTGATCGTCCAAACAAATCAGCGTGCCCCTTCATGGACCCAATAACCCAAACAAATCCATGTGTTCTTCAATCGTAGTGACACTTGGTATCGACATGCCCAATGTTTCTGCGACCCTCATGCCGGAACGCCCCAATATATCGGTTGCATCATACTTGGGAAAGCCCCTTCTCATGTTTGCATTCCCAATATGTTCACTTGCCCAACATGGGTGTCAAAGAAACCCCAAGTCACTACAAGGAAAACACCTTCTAGCAGAGGTTTTTGCGGAGAGTTTTGGTGATGCAAAATTTGACAAAGTTTTCAAAAAAACCTTTTCTACAACCTCCTCTATTCGTTGCAGAGGTTTTAGTGGAGGTTTTAGAAAAATTTTAGTGAAATTTTTAATGGGTAGGAAAAGGTTGTTGCAGAGGTTTTTCTTTTTCTGGACTTTTATTGTCAAAACGACATATGTGCATATATAAATGAGAAGTATCAGAACCGATGCACATACATAAATGAGACAAATTGGTGTACACGCATAAATGATGAGAACATATGCACACACATAAATGAGACACTCCATTGCATACAAATAAAATAAGAAGAATCGATGCACAAATATAAATGAGAAGCATCGATGAATACACATAAAATGAGAAGCACCAATGCACACACATAAATGAGAAGCACTGGTGCCTACACATAAATAAAAAGCATCGATGATTTTTATGTTTATGCATTCACTTGTGTGTATTGTAATCATTCACATCAAAATATTTTGAAATGATACAAATATAATCGTAAATTATGTCATTTGAAACAACATTGTTTTCTCACATTTTTTAGCATCGGTAAGTATAACTCATAAAAATGCATCATTTAGTGAGTTCAAAAGCATGCAATGCAACAATATGTATATATTTTAATTATTTGTTTTTTTTTACAAATTTTCAATTAATCATCTCAAAATCATATATTTGTTAAAATAATATGGATTTTATATTTTTGTTATTTTGTTTAGACACAATGATTGCATTAATGCATTATCCAATGGATTACACTTCTATTATTTGTAACAATATAAATCATCCATATGTTAATTAATCATCAACACAATATTTTATAACATTTGACATCGTAATAAAATAAGAAACTCATTTTATTGAATATGAATAAGTGACCCATCTTCATACAAAATGGGACAACGTAAAGGTCCACAATAATCAAAATGAAACCAATATGTAATTGTTACACTCATCAGTAACGTGTCCTCATGCAATTGGGACAATATGTAGAGTACGTTAAACAAAATCCATCATTTTCATAAATAAATATTCCAAAACATACAACTTGTAGTAACATTCAATTACATTGATTGATGTTCGACATTGCCTGAACTGTTATCATCGCTCGAGTTGCATGCATGCCTCGTTTCTTCATCACTTGTAGGAAATATTATACTTTGGTTATTTAACTTAATGTTATCTTGATTGATTTTTTTTTATGTTCCACCTCTTCATGTTCCATCTACAAACATAAAAATAAATTGTAATAAGCATATCTATATTTATATATATAGTAAAATACACATGGTTGTGTAAATCAAAAAGTGTACCATAGCAGTGACTATTTCATACATGATACACATTCTTTTGAAGTCACACTTCATGTTGTCTCTAAAAATCTCATATGTTGGATGCACTCCACACTTTGTTTCATGCATGCTTAATACACCATGATAAAGTAAAGTTAATATAATTAATATAAAGATTTCCCGTTGTACCATTAATTATAAAACAAGGGAAGATAAAAAAAACATAGCTACTTATAAATTGTTCAATTAAACCTTGATAATTCCACATATACTCGCAACCCATACTTAATCCAATGTCTATCAATTCTTTAGTTGGCTCTTCTTTGTATGTCAACACCTATTAGAAGACATCCATGGATATAAAAAGTGAGTACTCACAAAATTTGTGATCAACCCTTTTATTCTATATCGTCTTGTCTTATATGTTGAATGAGTTTCATTTTTCTTTTCTTTTCTACAACAAAACAATTGAAAATTATTATTTCATGTGATAATTAAATTCAATGTACATAAAATAATAAATGAATAATTATATACCTCTTATGCACATTGTAATTGTTGGGATGGCTCCTCCTACGTTGCAATTATGTTCATTTCTTTTATCATCTTCCTATACACTTTTTTGAACATCCCCACCATGTATTGGTTTTTCCCTCTTTTGTCCCTTGGAATTTCCATGACATGCTTTAACCAACGCACACCATTAATTTAAACCTACAAATAATTCAAATATATAAAAAAAATTAATAAAACATAAATAACTTTCTTCTTCTCTTGTTGGGATGAGATACCATCACTCTTGTGACAATAAGTTGTTTTCCTTGAACTTCTATTGACCATATCCTATCAAAACAAGACAAAAATAATGAGATATAAAAAATGTGATTTTTTTTTTTACAAAATAAGATTAATAGAAGCATTGATTCACTATAAATTAATAGAAGCATTGGTGGTCTATGAATAAATAGAAGCACGTGTACTCTCTTAATTAGTAGAAGCACAAATGTTCTATTAATTAATAGAAGCACCAATGCCTCATTATTGTTTATTGTGCACTTCCAAACACATGAACAAAGTTAATTTTATTTTAAACTCCATGGTGTTGTTGAAAAGAACATGAGCACTAATGCACTTTGTTATTGGGGGTGCATCAGTATGACTTGTTATTTGAGGAGCACCAGTGCACTTTCTTATGGGGAAAACATTAATAAATTTTTCTATTGTGCAACACCACGATGCATTTTAGTTATTTTTAAATTAAAAAACAATGAGCATCGGTGTGCATGGTCGACTTAACAACACCAATATTGTTGACATAAAAATGTGCACTGGTGCACTATTCCTATACAATGTGCACTGCAAACCACAAAAGTTTTTTTTTTGAAGAAAAATTGCAGCGACGAGATTTGGTATCCAATGCAATGAGTGATATCATTGCAACAGATATCAAATTCCTCATATACAATTAAAGAAACCCTATAAAAATATGATTCTTAAAAAAATTATACTTGTAAAATATAGATAGGATAACTAAGAGAAACAACCAAGAAGCTAAAGTTTCCAATATTGAATGTAAGTGTGAAACACTTTATTTTTCTTTTATAATGCATTGAAATATGTTTGAATCAAAAGATTAAATATTGAGATGATGAATAGAATAAAATAACATATCTAAAATTTCTCCTCTGCAAGTGTGTATGTAAATTTCACTTTTCAAATAAATGTTACCACTCTAAAGACTTTGTCTGTAAATCTCTCTTGCACAAGTCTCCGCTCTAAATTTTGGAAAAATAATGAAATATTGATTAGGATTTTCATTTATAAACACATGCATTTTCAAAATATAAAATTCTCGCTCATTTTTCCGTTGTATGTTTTGACGCATTGATTCAATTGAAATTTTTTATTTTATTTTACCCTTTAACGGTGCGCCTGGCGACGTTGGTATGTGTTTTTTACTGGACCCCATATATTGGTTTCTAAACACATTGTGGATGTTTTATGGTTTTTAAATTATTTTCTTTTGTTTAAAAATTGATTTTCTAGTCCATTTGTTATATGAGCACCCATGTGCTTTGTTATTGGGGGTGCATTGATACCCTTTGTTATTGGGAACACACCAGTGCATCTTCTTATTGTGGGAGCATTGGTGCTCTTTCTTATTGAGGAAACACCGATGCACTTTGTTCTTGGGGGAACACGGGTGCACATTTTTAATGGGGAAGCATTGGGGCTCTTTGTTATTGGAGATCACCGCAATCCACTTCATTTCTTATAAAATAAAAGTTAATATTTTAGTATTTTATATTAATAGTGGTTATTGAAAGCATCTGGGTGTAAAGCTTTTGAGCACCGATACACTTTGTTATTGGGAGAGCTTGCACTTTGTTATTGCGGGAGCTCTAGTGCGTTTTTTTATTGGGGGAGCATCGTTAATATTGTAGTATTATATATTAATAGCAATTATCAATGGAATTTATTTGTTAAGAAGCAAGGCATTATGGTTTATATGAGCACTCCTTGGCATGGTGATCTTAGGAGGACCATTGCGTATTTTCGACTTAGTGCACATGGTTGATCTAAGTGCACTAGTGTTGTATTTTTAGATGCGGTAAA
>ML779436.1:127874-164721 GCA_009831015.1 Picea engelmannii | reverse complement strand
AAAACCCAACTTCTGACCGCCTTACTCTACTAATAACCTCCGTTGTAAACATCTAAATTTTCTTTTTTTTTTCAAAAAAATTCCATAAAAACCTCCACAAAAAAGTGTTTCCCCTTGAAGTTTCTTCTCCCTGAAGATTTGGACAAAGATCTCATTGCCTATCTTGCCAAAGACCTTACACTATGCATAAATAACAATCGTGCATGAATCTGAAGATGTAGATGCATTGACGTGTTCATGGATGAAATTATTTTGACCTCACGGGATGGTTTTCTGGCATGAATACCAAAACACCTCCAAAGCCCGTGGGTTTTCTCTTCCCGTTGTAACTTTTATTCGTCAACAGCGGTCTATCACAGCTGTCAAACAAGGAATTCCTGTACCAATTAATTGTTCAACGCTCTCCAAATTCTATTTAGCCAAAATATTTTCATAGATTTTTAGTAGTGGTATGTCATTGACAAGCCCGGGTTTCATTTTCTACACCCTTCTTCAAGTCATAATTATTTTAACTTATGTTTAATTTTATCCCCTTGCTCGTTTAATAAAGCCATGATGCCGGGATGTCTACAAAATTACATGAATCCTTTAATGGAAAACGCATTACGAAGTCAGGTTAAGCCTTTCGAGGCAGTACGCATTCCAATGATTTAACCATGCAAATTGAATAGGTGTTAGTTATGAATGTGATATAAGCATAATTTTCATTTTGTGTGCATTTAAGTTTTTTTTCATGACTAACAATTTTTTTTTGTTTGAGATCATTCTGAACGGGATAATATTAGAATTTGTTTATGAAACATTGGCTGAAAGAAATTTGCATCCACGGGTTTCAGCTATTGTATTTTTCCTTTGTTTTAATTCATTTGTAGCCTAACTATGAAAAATTTCACTACTCATTGCATTTATTAACATTGTCATGTCAGTAATATATCCTCGTTGGTTTTCATCATTTACTTCATGTTCTCATTTTCAATGCGTTAAAATGGTCATGGCTCAACCTTATTTCCTTCAAGTTATATTTGAAAAAGGAATATTCTGTCATGTACTTTGTTGATCCATATGTCCCACACTCTAGAGTAGTTTTGGCTTCAATTTAAAAGATTTGAGAAATCAAAATGAGTAGGAGATGGAATGCAGTAACCCACACTTAAAAACCAAATCATATTGATATTAATTTAACATTAATAGTATAATGAGTTTTTCATAGTCATTGTTTTACAACCAAAATGATTTCAATTATGTCCATTGCAAAAATTGTAAAAAATGAACATTTCATTTTGCTTGATCATTATTATTGAATGATCTCAATTATGTTTATTTCCAAAAATGAAAATTTTGAGCTATAATCTCTATCACCATTCCTTTTCATGTATGTACACCATATTATATGTGTTATATTATAAAAAAAAAATAGGGATGATAACTTGTGCCCCTCTATATATTACTATTAGGGAATGGGTAATTATCTCTACCCACACCTTTGGTGAACAAAAATCATAGGCACCCACACCTATCACCATTAGAAAGAGTGGGTATCCCTCAAGGACATGAAATAAACTAATTAAACCCTCTAAACAAATGTTGGATGTGCAGGGAAATTAGATATGGCCATCATATCGTGGGAAAGAAAGCATGGAAAAGTTGATAAGCAAGCCATTGATGATATTTCTATGATAAATGCACTTTAGGAGTGTGGAATCCTAATTTTATTTACATTTCCTCACGTGGGCATAAAAAATGTGGTCATAAAATCAACAACTCCAAATGTTGGTAGTGTATTGGGTGGGCATAAAAACAACAACTCCAAATGTTGGTAGTGTACTGGGAAACTGATTAGGATACCACCAAATGTTGGTAGTGTTTTGGGAACTCATTAGGATACCATCTTCGGCATGGATAATAGGTTATTGAATATTGAAGTAGGATATAATACTTCCTAACAAGAATATCCCAATGAGGACCAATTGTAGTTCCAATATGAGGTGGCCAAGGGGGGAGTGCTCTCTATGTACAAGAACATATAGACGCATGTTTCCAAGTAGGGATGGAGAAGGTAAGAAGACAAGTCTCGTAGTCAAAATTATGGATCTTAGTCTCAATAACGTTGTCTTCCCCATCACATGGGAAATAGGATCCACTTCTCTACACATAGCTTTGAGGGACCAAATGTATTATGGAGTAGAGTAATTGAGGCCCAAACTTTATGTCTAGGTTATAGGTCTCATAATTAACTTGAAGACTAAATTGAGTGGCTACAAACTTAGGAAACCGAAAAAATGGGGCACATGATATTTTTATTCTCATTCCTTTTAGAGAGGCTACAAATGATTCGCCCACATGCACCCCTCCTAGCGATGGGACATGCAGAGCCTAGAATGGTTTGTTAACTAGATATGATGTATAGGTTAGGATGCGAGAGAGACTTCACCAATGCTTTCTCTAATGAGTTATTTGATTGTTGGTCTCACCAATTCATTTCACTAAATTATTATCCATAGGCTATGATGGAATTTTGTCAAGATACCGAGATAGTGCTACCCATGGATGCCCAATTGGATAACATTGATCAAGACACTATTTTTGTTTTCAAATGTTTTTATGTTTTATTTTTTGGGAATATATCATTTTTTAGATGTATAATTTTTCGGCACACAAAGTTATTAACAAAATGTTATGATGATATATATAGGCCCTACTCAACTAGCTAGATATCCTAGAGACCAAAGAAGAGGTAGATATGACAAGCATCCTAGATAAGAAACGGAAATGAGAAAGTCTTATAATTTGTCTAGAGGAAAGTTGATGGTATGACCACCAGGGTACCAATGGCATTGATCGATGACCTTGGAGAGCACCTTCAAAGGTGGGTGGTGGGATTATCATGCACATGGGTCCAACTGTTTCATCAAATGGCCACATCTATCGACTATTATCTTGTTTCATCAAATGGCCACATAAATCGACTATTATCTTTAGACTCATGAGCCAATAATTGAGGACTAGTCCATTTTATATACCCATATTATATTAGTAGACCTATACTATAGAATCACAGGTTAGGAGACCCAATTTTTTTAGATATCATTACACATTTTGGACATGATGATGGTTTATTATATATCCATGGTTTTCTAGTCCTACTTATCTATCCAAAAAACTTAATGTGATCGCTTCTTCAAGATAATATATATGCATTATTTTCCTTTTATAATAATGTGACAAATGTCAATCAAATATATTATATAATTTGATAAGGCATTTGTGGCATCATTAAATCTTCTTGTAACACGAATGTGTGTAATAAATTCAAAATGGAATTCAAGAGGCCTCACCCACAAATACTTAGAAGCATAAGATTGTGGATACAATCAATGTTATCCACTTATAACACTACCAACTATGAATCTAAGTGAACTACCATATGTTGAATCCTCCGAATGAAATGGCTTCTAACAATATTTCAATGACTGCACTATAATCAATATCAATGACATTATTATTGAGGTAGATGTATCATACACCTTGCATTCATGTAGTAGAGAAGGTAATTATTGTTGAGAAATAGCAAGAAATTAACATTGAGTAATAGTAATGAATAAATGTTGAGTAGTGGTGGGGAATAAATGTAGATCACTAACAAAAAATGAATTCTAAGAAAAAAAAAATTGGCCAATTAATTATTGGTGGTTTCCATCACACAAAATTGGAAATACATAAATGGTTTATGGTTTTGTTATACCTATTTATTGAGTGTTATTGTTGGAAGAAAACACAGTATATGACTTTTAATTTGTTGTTTTGCTACCGATTTTTTTCCACAACCTTTATACTTCTACTAAACACTCTTTTTGACAATATGGAGACTCTATAATGTATTTTAACAATTTATTCGTTGAATATTAAACTTATCATGTTTTAGGGTGTGTGTTTTTTCGCTCGAAAGGGTTTTCCCAATAAAATCACCAAGTATTGGTTTGTCATTTCTTTCATTTATATTGTTCTTATCAATTTAGATGTTTGTTTAAATTTTTATACACCGTTTTCTCTCATTGGTTACTATAGGAAGTGTCTTCCAAACATTTACTTCCATTCATTTGGTATTATATCTTGATCACCTTAGATCGAAGGTGTTAGGGAGAATCTTTTTATTTATATAATATTTATTTGTGTGGGAGATTATGTAGAAAGAAATATTGTTGCAAGAAAATGGAAAGCGCGTATATATTAGAAACAAATAATTTTAATGAAACTAAATTTTATTTGTGGAATCTCAAGATGTGGGATATTCACATAGATCAAGATGTATGGTTTGCATTATATGGAACCAAACCTACTAGTATGAAATACGAGGAGTGGACGGTGTTGAAGAAAAAGGAGAGAAGACTTATCAATATCTATTTGGTTGGTTCTCTATTATTAAATGTTTATGAATAAAAATCCATAATAACTCATATCATAAGTTGGGGTATTTGTACCAGGCTAAGTCCTTGGTTAATAAACATTTTATGCAAAATAAGTTGTTCATTTTAAGAATGGGTGATGGTGATTTTGTAGCTAAGCACCTCAATTCATTTAGTACAATTGTGACCTAGTTTATCTCAGTTGGAGTGAATATGGATGAGGAGGATCATTTTATGACCTTTTTTGTTTTTTTTCCAAATTCATGGGACAACCTAGTAATTCCCATTAAAAGAAATATAAAGAAATTTATGCTTGATGAGGTCATGGCTTCTTTACTCTTAGAGGGGTGAGCTGAAAATATTTTGAATCCACCAATAAGGTGTTTTTTGTTAATGAAATAACAAAGGAGAAATAAAAGAAGAGAGAAGGGATAGATCCAAATCGCATGGTATACAAATGTCTCTTGTAAATTACAAGGTAAAATATTGGAATTGCAGCAAGCAAAAGCATTTAAGAAGAGACTTCAAGGAAGAGAAAAATAAGAATAAGAAAGAAAATAATAATTTTGATGATGAGTCTACAAAATATTCTCAATTTGATGGTGGATATTCCTTTTTTGCAACTTTGGTAACACATATAGGCTAGAGCGCATGGTTTACACACTTTGGAGCTTCCTGCCATATGAATTATGATCGGACCTATTTTTTTTTGTATGATAATTACGATGGTGGGATGGTATATATTGGTGATGACTCTCCTCTTAAGATACTTAGTTGTGGTGTAATGTTAAATAGGTTCCTTGATCTTAGAGTGAAGGGGATTAGCAAATATTTTCACTTTTCAGATCCAGAATGGAACATATTATCAATAACGAAAGTTAATTATGTGTGTGTGTAAGTTATTTTCTATAACAAAGGGTTTAAGATGGTCTGAGGATCTATGGTGCTCACTAAGGGTATTCATGTGGGAACTTTGTTCCATCTTGATTTCTACATGATTTAGTGTAATAGTTATTTAGTTTTTGTAGAGAACATATTTATAGGATATACACCTTCACAATTGGAACATATATCTACCTACGATGGTCATTATTTTTGGGTACCTAAAAAAGGTTTTTCTTCAGAAAGAAGGTCACCTATAGAGAGGAAAATGTTATGGCACCAAATATTCGTCCATAAAGGTGAGAAGGGACTCTTGAAAAAAAAAACTTGTGGATGAATTGAATGGTTGTAGTCTTGAATTTTAATTTTGTGAGCATTACATATATGGAAAATAGAAACATGTTCAATTTTATTCTATTTCTCACACATATCCTAGGTTATTGGACTTATTCATTTTGATGTATCTCTTCTATTTAAAGTTCCTTCAATTTCCTCAGTTAATGGGAACCGAGAAAGGAATGGCTAGGGCTTGAGATTGGTTACAGATCATAGATTTCAGGGGTGAGAAGCAGGGTATTTAGGGGGGGAGGGAGTGGGACTCCATCCTAAAAACAAGTGGTGGTGGAAAGACGGAAAGTCGCATGCAGAATAGGCTTCAAGATCCCACTGTCAGGCCCCTCGGGATCGGTGTCAAAACAACAGAGTGAGGAAACCCACGTGAAATGAGGAAGATGAGGGGAGGAGAATAAAGAAACCCATGGTAAGTCGCTCGAGCCCTAAAACTCACCCAAGGAATTAGGGAGAAACCCATGCAAACCAAAGATGACATTGATCCCAAAATTGATTCTAGAAGACCCGTAGAGGCAAGAATATAGGGACAAAATGAAGATGCATGCCCTGATCTAAAAATTTATGGGGTTGTACCCATTGAAAATATCCTGCATAGCTGGATCAAACATCACTATAAACAAAATGGAGAGGTGGATCTACACCTAGGATCAAAAGGATTTTTTATAGCAGTATTTGTAAATTTAGAAGACAAAGACAAGGTTTTTGAAGGAGGCCCATATTTCCATGCCTCAGTTGGACTATATATGAGACCCTGGAAGAAGAACTTATCCCTAGAGAAGGATAATTTTAAATGTTTTTCAGTCTATCTTAGGCTCTACTCCCTACCACTCGACTACTAGCTCTCGTCCACCGTTGAGGCGATAGGAAATAAATTGGGAAAATTTGTAAAGGCATTGGGTGAAACTTTAACATGGAAGTACACCTCTTTCACAAGAATATGTATTGAGATGGACATTTCGGGCGCGCTATCATAAGAAATGTTTCTGGAATTCAGGGACGAAGAATGGATCCAAAGTCTAGACTATGAACATATCCATTTTAGATGTAGAAGATGTCACAAACACATTCACCTACTCAGTGAATTCCCATTAACTAGAAAGACGGAACAAGAGAAATAAAAATAGAAATAGGATGAGGAAGGCTTTATTTGACCAAATTATAAAGGAAAAGGAAATCAAACGCAAAACAAAACCCTTGAAAATGGTCACCCAGAAACAAAAAATAGCTTCGAAGGCATGGGGACTCAAACACAGACCGATGAAACAGGTTAGGATAGGAAAGGGTAAAAAGAGAAATTGGAGAAGGAGATCAATGAAACAATGGAGTATAAAAACCTTTAGGAAAATGAAAGCGATAGAAGATTTTCCACTGGAGAAGGTAAACGAGACCCGAATACCCCAATGCATGAGGGGGATGGAGACTCTGAAATAAAACTGAGTGAGGTTGGAATTGAGTATCTCAATTTAAGAGATATTGTCTAACGAGAAGGGATATATCTCTAGAATATTTTAGAGTAGTGGAAAAAACAAGGGATGGAGAACATACCATCAGAACAACTATATCACATCTTGTACCTATTCCTATTGATGGAGGAAGAAAAATCAAGTGGGACTAAATGAATGCATGGAGAAATAGGGAACCTGGGAATCAAGGTAGGAGATAGTCAACATCAACAATCTCCAAAACAAGAAAAGAGGAAGAATGGGAGGAAATCCAACAACGTGTCCTTATAGGAATTAGGAGTTCTTTTGATTAACTTGGGTAAGATAAAAAAGTTGCTCCCTAAAAACACCCATAAATGTTTAAAATGAAGGATATCACTTGGAATATAAGAGTCCTAAACAACCCCGGGAAACAAAGAATTCTAAAAAAATAAACTCAAAACGGAAAAACCAATTTTTTTTTTATTCAAGAAACCAAATGTACCTCAGAAAATATGGTACAAATAAGTAAGGAAAATTGGAATATATATAAGGTTTTAAATATAGATAGTCAAAATGTTGTTGGAGTAATACTTACCCTTTGGAACCCACAAAACGTGCAATCGCTCTCGGTAGAAACTACTAAGAATTATCTATCAGTAATCATGCAAGTGATAGGGATCCCAGAGAGGGTTCTGTGCATAAATGTTTATGTCCCTCAACTGCTAGAAGATAAAATAAAAATGATATTAGCCCTAGAAAACTTAAGGGATCGAAATCAGAACCCTCACTGGATTTTAGAAGGTGATTTCAATATGATCACCACTTTGGCTGAAAATAAAGGAGGCATAAGAAGAATGGAAAGAGATGCCTAGGATTTCTAATTTTTCATAGAAAAAACCAAGGTAGTTGATATCAAAACTAGTAATGGGAAGTTCACCTAGAATAACAAAAGAATTATCCACCAACAAATATCTTCAAGATTATACAGGTTCTTAATATCAGAATCAATATTAATGTAAGGTATAACAATGGAAGGAAACATACTTCCTTGGGGCGGGATCAGACCACTAACATGTTCTACTAGAGGAAACTTTCCAGGTAACCCCCAAAAATAGACCGTTCCGATTTGAAAGTTTCTGGATTGAGCTCCCAACTTTCAAGGAGAACATCAAGGGCTTGTGGAAAGAGGGAATCCAAGAGAAGTGAACAAAAATGTTTAAACTCCAAAGAAGATTAAAATACCTAAAATAAAAACTAAAGCAGTGGAATAAATAAGTCTTTGGGAATATTGACCAGGATAAAAAATATCTGGAAGAGAAAATTGGTCATCTCCAAGAACAATGTATCCAAGAAGGCTATAATGAGGATGGTAAAAAAGAGCAGAACCATTTGAGTGAGGAATGTGAAATGACATGTAAAAAAGAGAAGATCCTGTGGAGACACAATTCCAGAGTGAGTTGGCTAAAGAAAGGAGAAAAAAACACAGCGTTCTTCCACAGGTCGAATTTAGAGAGAAGAACACATAATAGAATTTTGAATATACATGAACAAGAAGGGGAAGATAAATAATCACATTGGGACATTGAAAATACTCTTATCAATCATTTTCAAAATATAGAGAGAGAACCCAACTTGGACAAATCAGAGGTAATCCATAGGATCTTAAGGTATATACCCAGGTTGGTGACAATGGATCACAACTTCAATCTAAAGAAACCAATGTCTCCTAAAGAGGTGGAACAAGTGATCTAGGAAATGCCAAATGGGAAATCCCTAAGAACTAATGGTTTTATTGCGAACTTCTTCAAAGCATGCTCAAATGTGGTCAAATATGACATTTATGGAATAGTGGAAGACTCAATATGCTCGAACTCAATACTGAAAGCCATGATATCTAGTATGATAACCTTGATACCCAAAGAAAATGAGGTGAGGACTCTGAATAGTTTCATACCAATCACCCTTTGTAATGTGGTGTACAAGATTAGATTGAGATTTATAGCTAAGAGACTGAATCTCATACTCCGCATTCTAACTTCAATGGAACAATAAAGATTTGTTGAGGGAAGGAAAATAATGTATAACATAATTCTATCCCATGAAATAATACATACTCTGAAGAGTAGGAAAAAATATGGTATGATAATCCAACTTGACTTTGCCAAAGCATACGACAAACTAAGCTAGAACTATATGGAAAAAGCATTGGAAGCCTTTGGCTTTGAAAATCACTGGATCAAGTGGGTAATGACCTCGGTGTCTACAACTATCTTCTCATTATTGGTCAATGGAGCCCCAACTAAACTGTTTTACACTTCTAGGGGCCTCAGACAAGGGGATTCATTGTCACCCTTCCTGTTTATCATTATGATGGAAGGGTTGAATAGAACTATAAAATTTTCAATTGAAGAAAGAGATATAAAAGGAATTAGACTGTATGAATACTTCCCTACAACAACTCATCCATGGTTTGTGGATGATACTATGTTGCATGGAATCCCCATTGTCAAGGAAGCTAGAGCCTACAAAAATATCTTAGATGAGTTTGGATAAGCCTCAGGGACAGAGATAAACGACTCAAAATATATCATCTAATTCTTCAACACAAATATTGGCGTTCAAAGGAATCTCTCCAACATAATGGGGTTTGAGAGGAAAACCTTTCCCAATAAATATATGGGTGTGCCCCTAACAGAAAAAGAAAGTAAATACACTACTTGGGAAGGGATCGTCACCAAGATGCAAGAGAAAATAAAATGATGGACCTACAGAACCCTCAATTTAGTTGGGCGCTTGATTCTAAAAAAGTAAATATTACAAGAGATCCCAGTATATTTAATGTCAGTCTTCCTATCCCCCAAAGGTATTTTACAAAAAATCATAAAAATCCAAAGAAATTTACTATGGAGAGGTGTAGAGGATAGAAATAAATGGGACCCACTGGCCTGGG
Organism: Picea engelmannii; assembly: GCA_009831015.1. Lineage (NCBI taxonomy): Eukaryota > Viridiplantae > Streptophyta > Pinopsida > Pinales > Pinaceae > Picea > Picea engelmannii. The sequence continues at coordinate 154,711 of ML779436.1, read as the reverse complement.
AGAAAATTTGTTGGCCAAAGAGAAAAGGGGGTCTTGGTCTACAAGACCCATAGGTAAAAAATGTAGCCTACATAGAAAAACTATGGCGTATATGGATTAAAGACATCACGATGTCCTGGGCTAGCTTGTTGATCCATATTATTTTCGACACAAAATTAGAGTAGAGATATAATAAATAAATGCGCAGAGAGATCGTGAATATCCAATAATATAACAGAAACGTATTAGAGATGCAACCATATACACAAAGATACAGTAATACACAATTTCTATTAATAAAATAAATGTACAGAGACTGTAAAAATACAGAGTGAAAGACTCTCCAAGATGGTGGCAACTTATCTCTGAGAAGAGATGTGACAACTACTCCCATTTGCAAGAAGATGATTATAATGAGGCTCTGAGGGCCTTTCTACAATAAACAAGAATTAAAAAAACCCTAGACATCCAAAAACCTAACCCTAGGAGATGAAGCGCCAAAAGTCATGTGGACCCCGTTTGGGTAAGTCAGTACATCAACTTCCCGGGGTCGTAACTTTTGCATATGATCTTTGTTTGACGCATATGATACATCATTAGAAAGTTATATCCGAGGAATACAAGTGATACTAGGGGATATCATGGTGTGGAAAGGATTAATATTTTCCAGCCGGTTGATTCCCAAAAAACGTTGTTTAGGGCCTCAAAATGGCTCCAGAAGTTTAGGACTCAAAAAACTACCAAAAATAGTAAATTGCCAAAATTGCCAGAAAATTGTTTTGAGCGAGTTGGAAATGGTGGGTGGCCACCGATATCCAACTGGATCAATCCTCCCTCCTTAGGAAGAAATGGTATCCATTGTTTTTATTTCCCGGGGGCGAGAGGGAAGCGTTTGATGAAACTGAATCTTAGTGAGTTGCTTGCCTTATTGGAGATGTCGCGTTGCTTTGTTTGTGGAAACATGTTGAGGCTTAGTCTATTCAACAAGTCGAGCTAGTTGAGAGGACCGTGTGTAGAAGGAATCTTTTCTCTTTGTTGCAACCTTTTCGACATTCTTTTGTTGGATAGAAGGTGTTTGTGGCGAGGCTGTAGAGGTTGTAGTGTCCTTCTATTCCCCTTTTGAATAGATTGTGAAGAAGTTGAATTTTGCAGTATGAGATACTACCTTGCGAAACTGTTTAGGTGGAACAATAGTCGAAACTACCTCTGGTATTCTGTAGAAATGATCGCCTAGAGAAACAATGACACTACGGGGTCGAGAATCATAAACATCATGGTGCTTCCACATATATGGTTGGCACAAGAGAACATCACATACATCCAGTGGGGAAACATCACATAATACCTCATCCTTGAAGGGTTGGATGTCATATTACAATCAAAACTATTGGTTGGCATGGAGATCTCATCCCTGGATAATCCACCCAATGTTGTATGGTTGCAGGTGTGGTGTTGTGGGCAATCCCAACTGATTGACGACCTCTACTGAGATGAGGTTCTTTTGGCTTCCACTATCAATAGCAAAATGCAACAGGGTCCCCTTCACCCACATATGTGAATGAAAAAGGAGCTCTGCCTCTTCAATATTTGTTGGTTCTTCTGGTTGAATTGATGCGATCACGACAATAGCAGTGGGGTCTACGTTGATGATCTCTCTTTTACTATTATTTTCAGAGTCAAATTATGAATCAGGGTTTGTCTCATTGTCTTTGATCTCGACCACCAATGAATGTTTTGAGTGACATTCATCGGTGTTGTGCCTAGGGATTTTGTGGAAGTTGCACCATTTTTCGGCATCCCTCTTTGTCTTCCTGTGACTCTTATTTTCCTGTGGCTTGGACTGGTTTTTGGGAGACTGTTTGTTAGGGTCATCTTTATCATACTTTGGTTGTTGCAGATTTGCAGACCCAAACTTCTATTTGTTCTGGTTCTTAAATTTCTTCTTGATTTTAACAACATATCGATAAGCAACATTGAGTGATGAGATGTCTAGAAAATCCATTTCAGTTTGGATGTATCTGTGTAGAGCCCCAAAGTATTTCAGAACCAAATGTCATTTAGAGTCTTTGATACCCATCTCGGTGTGCAAGGTGTGGAATATATTGGTGAAATTCAGAACTGCTTGGCCCCTCTCTTTCCGCAGTGTGGTCCATCTCATGTACTGGTCCTCATAGTTGCCAACAAGGTAATATTGTTCCTTTACCGCATCCACAAAAAAAATCCCAAGTGGGCTTGACGCCATATATTGCAGACTCCTCTATTTAATTTTTCTCCCAGTAAGTTTCCCACCAATGTTTGACATGGGGGAGAGATTTAAGGAGTGTGAAGGTGATATTTTCCCCATCGAAAAAATTATGAACAAAGAAATAACCTTGTAACAAATTTAACCATTTTTCTAGGGCATCCACATCTATCTGACCTTCAAATATGGGAATATAAAAATTAACATGCACCTTGAAAGGAGAGGTGATTCCAAAGTGGATGTTTGATGAAGATGTGCATGTTTCTATGACAAACATTGAAGGATGTGGGAAAAATTCTCCATCATTTTGTCCCTCTGTCGCGTGAGACATTTCTCAAGCAACAGATTGATAGGATCGTTTGCTCCATCATTTTTCTTTTCTTCCACCATGGAGGGTTTCTTGGGCATGCGAGAGAGATTATATTCAAGAGAGACAAGCTTGAGACTCAACTTTCTATACTCAGACCTTGTTTGGGACATGCATTGAAAAATGATCAAGAGCAACCTGCTCTGGTACCACTGATCTGGATTATTTTTGGCACAAAATGAGAGCAGAGATATAATAAAGAAATCCACAGATATATCGTAGATATCCAATAATATAACATAAACGTATAAGATATGAAACCATAAACACAGAGATATATTAATACACGATTTCTATTAATAAAATAAATGTACAGAGACTGTAAAAATATAGAGTGAAAGACTCGCTAGGATGGTGGCAGCTTATCTCTGAGAAGAGATGTCATGGATACTCACATTCGCAAGAAGATGATTACAATGAGGCTCTGAAGGAATTTTTACAATAAACATGAATGTCAAAAAGAATAGACATCCAGAAACCTAAACCTAGGAGATGAAGTGCCTAAATTCATGTGGGCCCCGTTTGTGTAAGTCAGTACATCAACTTCTCGGGGTCACAACTTTTGCATACAATCTGTATTTGATGCATATGATACATCATTAGAAAGGTCTATCCGAGGAATACAACTACTTGCAGAAAATGTCATGATTTTGAACAAAATAATATTCTTCGAACAATTTATGCCCAAAAAAAGCCGTTTAGGGCCTCAAAACGACTCTAAACGTTTAGGACCCGAAAAACTGCCAAAAATAGTAAATTACCAAAATTGCCAGAAAAATGTTTTGAGTGAGTTGCAAAAGGTGGGTGGTCACCGATATCCACTTGGATCACTTTTGGAAATAAAAATATGCTCCAGGTATCAATCACTAGGAGCTAATCAGGTTCACAGGCACAGGAGAAGGATCAACCATCTGGTCGTTAGCGTGGAGGAATAAAAAGTGGATCCATGAACATAGTTTCTGGGAAATTGGGAATGGAAAACAATGAGATTTTGGGAATATGCATGGAAACAATAACCCAAGATGGAAAACCAACTCAGGGACAGGATAAAACAAGAGATGCAGGGGCAAGGTAAACTTAGATTTTTTCAGTACTGGAAACAAAGGGAGGAGATACCAAAATGGCGAACATGGGACAACTTCCAAAATCAAGACAACACTTGGGATGGGAAACTCGTCAAAGAGATTAAGGAGGAGGTGACTAAAAGGAATATCTAGTTCTCATATGAGGAAGACCAACTGATATGGGGGAGGATAGATGGTGGATAATTCTCTCTGAAAGAATCTATAAATTATATAATGGGCCAAACCCAATGAGACATGGAACCTCATTGGGGACAAATTTGGAGTCACCTTCAATGGACAAAGATTAAAATATTTAAATGGTTGGTACTACAAAATAAAATATTGACATGGGAAAAAATTGTAAAAAGAGGCTTCCACGGGCCCTCAAGAAGTCATCTCTACGAGGACCAGGAAGAAACAATAGATCACCCACTGGATGAGTGCACCTACTCAACCGATATCTAGGACTCGGTAGAAATAGGATTTTTCCAAACAGATAGCGTAAAGGGAGACATTAGAGATACTTTAAAGAACTGGAAGGAGAGATAAACTTAAAATAATGTGGTTAACCTTTGATGGGGGTTAAAGCCTAGAATGGTCATCTCGACGCTCTGGAAAGAAAGAAAAATAAGACTCTTTAGGAACAAAAGTTACCCGACCTCAGAGACGGTGGAGACTATCAAAACACAGTTAAGAGAAACAATGTAGAGAAGGAAATTTACGTGCCAGAAAAACACGACGTCACCCCAAGAAATTTGAATCCTTCTTTGGTTATAATGGAAAGATTGGAGTCATAACTTACATGTCCCTCATGTCCCACGTATTCTCAATGATGGAAACACCTAGTCCCAACCTCAATCAAACTTCTTGAAATTGAATTTCGATGGAACTTCCAAAGAAAACCTTGGAAAGGACGGAGCAAGGGGAGTGTTTAGAGATAGCGGGGGAAACATTATCCAACTGCATGCAGCTGTCATTGGAAAATCCACAAACAATTCAACTGCATTTAGAGATTTAGAACATGGTCTAGATATTATGATTAGAAAATTCCTTACTAGTGTCATAGTCAAGGGAGACTTGGCTCTGATGATCAACAAATCAAGAAAACTACAATGTGGAACCATAATTGGTAATGTGATAAGACACTGGCATCTAGAAAAGATGCTACAACAGATCTTGAGGCACTTACAAACCATAGTCATGATAGAATTCAGATGGATTCATAGATCTGCAAATTATTTGGCTAGCAGACTAGATAACGAGGGAGAAACCATGGTGGGTAGTCTATTGGATGTGGCGTGGAGTGGAGTTCCAAGTGGCCAAGTCAGATCATAATGTGAACACCCGGAAAAAATGGATCATAGTTCCATCTTCAAAGACGATAGTCACATCGGGGCATACACAGGGTAGTCGGACTCAGTGTGGGACCTAGGTGAAGCATGACTATCCAAACACTTGGGCCTTATATCTCATGATGACAGTAAAAGGGATCGAGAAGGGATGGCATGTGGTGGTACAAATCACGAGTGTGTATTCAGAGGCCAGATCAAGAGCTAACTCAGGAAATATAGAAGGTAATCATGAGAAGAGAAGGATAGGAGTGAGGAAGGATAAGGTTGTGCGAATCTCGTCTCTTGGGATAAGGTTTGAGTACAAAAATGTAGATAATACATATGGAAGGAAGGGTTACAATGAGTTGAGAGGTAAGGAGAGCATAATGGAAAGAAATAAAGCATCGATGCATGAGTGTATTGAAATAATATTTGGCACTGACGCATGAGGGAGTCTTGAGTTGATTCATGGTTGATGTTGGACCTGAACATTAGGTTTTAGTGAAGTGGGTCTTAGGTATTTGTGAGGTACTTTTGAATATTTCATTGTATACCATAGTGATGTTTAAAGAGACCCACACTTAGTGGATATATAAGGGTACATGGATTTCGATTGAGTGGGAGCTTTAGATAGAAGGATATGCACAAGAGGATACATGTTTCAATTATTCAGTGGAGCAGTAAGTGGGATGAAAATGAAACAAGTTGTATACATGTTTTCCACTATAGAGGCAATATATATGGAAGCTACCCATGCTTATAAGGAATCTATTTGTCTTATGAATCTATGTTCATAAGGAGAGAAAAGTATAAAAGCTATTATAGTTCAATGTGATAGTAACAGTGACACTTTCTTGACTAATAACTTGACCTTTCATGTGAAGGAAAATAATATAAATATCCAGTACCATTTCATTAGGGACATGGTAGATGATAGAAAGATGATACTAGATAAAGTTTAAACTTTGTAGAATGTTGTAAATTCATTGATGAAACCAATGAACATAGGTAAATTCAAGCGGTTCTTTGAGTTTGTGGACCTTAAGGCTCCTAGCAATTAGTTCATAGTTTGATGCATTCTACCTTATAATTTTGTAGTGTATATGATAAGTGGGAGAATGTTGGGAGATGAGCATCATACTCCTTGCAATCCTATAGTATAATAATTAATTATTGTTTAGCAGTAGTAGGGAATACATATTTAGGAAATAGAAGGGAATAAATTCCAATTAGTGGCAGGGAATAAACGCATATCACTAGAAGACAATGAATTCCAATCAACAATAATTGTCTAATTAATTGTTGGTGATTTATAGCATGTATAATTGGAATACCATAAATCGTTTATGTTTTTTTTATACCTATTTATTGAGTGCTAGGGTTGGAGGAAAATACATGTGAGTTTTAACTTACTCTTTTGTGGAAAATATTCTCCAAAATACTTACGCTACTGTTTAAAACTCTAATTGAGAGAATAGAGACACAGTAATGTATTGTAACTATTTAGTTATTGAATAATACATTGAGTGTTCTTTAGAGAGTGGGGTTTTTATCCTATAAGGGTTTTCCCTAAGAAATAGTTCTGTCATGATTTGATATTTCTATCATTTGTCTTCTATTTATCATTTGAAACTATTTTTTTCTTGTTTTCTATGAATTCATCTCTCATTTCTTATCTTAGGAATTGTATTTTGCATCTCTACTTTCTTTCAGTTACTTGTCATAGGAGCAATATAAAACTCTCCTTAGTTCACTAGATTACTTGTGACATAATACATAATCCAACCTATAGAAGAAACAATTTGAGTGTGGAAAATAGAACCATCCAAAAATACCATATACATAGGAAAGTCAAATGACATTTTCCAACCAAGTTCAATGCATGATAAGAAGGGATAAAAGAAAAAAAAATGCTACTTATATTCAACATGTAGAAGGGTATTTCCATACTCTAAATCATTTTATTTCAATATTACTATCGAATTGGAATATTTACCTCTAATTATTCCTCAAGAGAATATATGCTATATGGGATTTACATTTGCAATCACTATCATGTGTTGAAGAAGGATATAATATCAAAGTCTTTTGATAGCATGTATTGTTGCCAAGGCCAATATTTCAACATAAGAGTATCATAACTTAGGCCCAACAATGAACTTATTTAAATTGTATACCACTTGTTGTTTATGCAATTAATCCTCCTAAGACAAATTCATGTCAATGGTTGATTCATATGTCACCATATATAAAATAAAACACTATCTATAATCTAGTGGACTCAATAATCAGGGAAACATTCAACACTTTCTAAAGACATAAAATGATCGTTGAACATACTGATACCATATAAAGTGAAATACATTATTCAAAAGACACATGAATCCTTTTGTGATGTCAAAATAATTAGCTATTAATCGATGCAGAAAATGCTCCTTTCCTTAAAGACTTTAGAATTCAAAAATATTACACGAGGAGGAAATTGAACTATCAATTCCACCTTAAAGGGATCAACCATGATGCCATACTTGGACACTATGAAACAAAGAAATTTCGTAAATATGACACAAAAGTTACACTCATGTAGATTCAGAGGAATTTTCTAGACCCCATCTTTCAAAAACTACAGGAAGCTCCAAAGACTATCAACCACTCACTCTAGCCTGCATGAGTTACTAGATCTACAAAAAATGTGTCTCTGCCATCTTCTTGTGAATATTTTTTCATAATTATGACAAGAATCAGTCTTTTCCTTCTTATTCTTGTTTTTCTCTTCCTTCTAGTCTCTTTTGAAATGCTCAAGCTTCCCATAGTTCCAACGTTTTGGTGTATACTTTCTTGGAGACTTATTTATTGAATCTCCCATGGGATTTGTATTTTCCCTTTAACCTCGTATTTCCTTTCCCTTTCAACCTTCCATGAAAATACAAGCACTCATTAGTTGATTCAAAAGATTTCCACCTAACCTCCTTTGGGATTAAACTATCCATCAACTCATCAAGAACCATTGTATTTATAGTGTTCCTAATGGCCATTAAAATGTTGTCCAAAAAATTTAGCACATAACAAAAAATATCCATACAAAAATCCTCCTCATACATGTAATATCATTTGGGCCCAATAGTATTAAATGCACTCAGATGCTTGGCTATAGAATCACCATCACCCATTCTCAAGGTGAACATCTTTTCTTGCGGAAAAAGTTTATTAACAATGGATTTAATCTCATGCAAATACAAAAAAATGTTCCATATAGTTGCTATATTTTTTCCTTTAGAAACATTCAATAACATTGAAATTAAAAAATAGAACTTGACAAGTCTTCTCATCTTTCTCTCTAACTCTACCCATGCTTTATCCTTCATACTAGTGGGTTTGGTTCTAAATAAGGTATCCCGTAGATCTCAATATATGACAAAATCCTTCATCTTGAGCTTCCATAGCTCAACGTTAGTGTCATTAAACTTCCCATTTCTAATCTAGACATGCTCACCATTTCCATAGAACAATATTTACTTTTCCATAAGAACCCACTCAAACTAGTATTAGATTTGAAAAATTTGTCCCTAACGCCTTGGGTCCAAAGTGATCAATCCTTGATTCCAAACAAAGGGAAGAAAAGGAGGAAACTATTATTTTTTCACTAATCAATGAGAAAAAAATGTGGAGAAAAAAATTAAACATAGTTGCAATGATAAACAAAATAGAAAAGTACACCCATTAAGTAAAACAATTTCCCGCTTAAAACCTTTCCAAGAGAAAAAACCCACACTCCAAAAAACACTTAATGTATTATTAGAAACTGACAAATGGTTACAATATATTACAAATTCTCTATTCTTTAGGAAGGACTATTTGGTAGCATAAGGGTTTTGGAGAATTTTCTATAGCATAACAACATGTTAAAACCTCTCTCACAACCTCTAACCCAAACATTAAATAAATAGACATAAAAAAACATAAACCATTTATGCTTTTCTAATTTTACATAATGAAAACTACCAACAATTAATTAGCTAATTATTATTACTCAACATTCATTGCTTATTTATGATCAACATTTATTCTATACTATTGCTCAACATTTATCCTTCACTATTTCTGAATATTTATTGAAATTCTACATATTAATATAATATTCAATTTTAATTAAAGTCAAAGAAAAAACATGAATGTAAAATAATTAATAGCAAAATCAAATATTAAAAGAATGAATGACAATTCCAAAAATCAAAATAACACATGTTAATTCGAAACCAAAATGACAAATGGTAATTCAAATATTGAAACGTCCAATGGGAATGGGACCCGGAAGTTATAAATATCGAAGGATTATCTTGGAGCTCATAACGGATTACAACATCAGTACATGTAACTAAATAACAAATATGGAATACATTTTAATTAAAATAACAACTACTTGCCAGCTCAAAACTTAAAATAACAAATAGCTACTTCGGACTTCAAAATATGGAATCCATTTTATTTAAATTTTTATTGAAACAAATTTTTATTTTTTATTATTTGTGGTTACAATTTTTTTATCATTTTACTTAAATTATTATTATTATTACTATTAATAATTACTTTAAGATGTTTAGAAATAATTACAACCTAATTACATGTAACAAATATGAAATCCATTTTAATTAAAATAAGAAACAGCTAGGAGCCCAAAAGTTAAAATAACAAATAGCTATCTCGGAGTTCAAAATATAGAATCCATTTTATTTATATTTTTTTGATGTAACAAACAAATTACTAACTCAAACTTTTTTACTATTTTATTTAAATTTTTATTAAAATCTTATTATTAGTAATTATAAACTTATTATCATTTTACTTTAATTTTGTATTATTAATGGTTACGGATTTTTACCTTTTTACTTAAATTATTATTTTTTATTATTAGTGGTTACAATTTTTTGACTATTTTACTTAAATTATTATTATTATTATTAATTATTTTGAGATATTTAAAAAAAAAAAAAAAACATAAAATTAATTTTTCAATTATCGATTTAACCCTTTTAAATATTTTTAAAACCAAATTCTATATCAAATATTTTAAAAAGCAAATTCTATAAACTTAGACATTTCCCATTACCTAGGGTTGGGATGAATGAATAAAGAGCTCCTAGAGTTCCAAATATTCAAAATTCGATGATGTTATAACAACGACGCTTTGAAAGTAAAGTTCCTGGTAATATGGAGATAGGGCCCCCACATCACCCTTTGGGAGGTTTAAAAATGAATGACTTATATAAATACAATGTGATCTTGTTCAATCTTCGAATGTGGTACTGGGGGGAATTGCATTACGAATACTTCTTAGGAGTTTGAAATTAAAATAAAGGTAATCCAAGTTATCGTTATGCATTAAGATGTTACAACAAGAAATATTTTGCATTAATGGTATAAATGAGTTTTTAAAATGGATTTGAACCACCATTAAAATTGAATATAGAAAAAATTTAAATTTTGGTGGAGTTGTTCGATGTTCGATGTGAGCCCACACGACTGAACGAGGGCTCCCTCTCGCTGCCATGGAGGTGCTGGCCTCATCCCAAGTTCCTCTCCATCCTCCTCCCCCAACAGTCGAGGACGCTTTCAACACGTTGTTGGCTTCTCTGCCGAAAAAAAAGAAAACTGAAGCTGCTAAGTTCGTGAAAAAGCTAGATGATATTCCAAAAATCTCCCTTCCCCCCTGAGAGACCGATCCAGGCTGCTTTGTCACTAGAGTATCGCACCCTTGTGGGACAGTTCATTGGCCTTTGTCCCTCGCCAAAAACAATGGAGAATTAGGTGGTCAAAAATTGGACGCCTTTGATCAAGAACAGTGTAACCTCATACTTCTTGGGGAGAGGCTTCTTTCTGTTCGAGTTCACCGCAAAAGAGGATAAAGATATGATCTTTCAGAATGGTCCCTATTTCATGGGCCCTCAGGGCTTGTATCTCAACAAGTGGATATCGGACTTCGATCCAGAAGTCGACATTCCTATGGTTGTTCCAGTGTGGGTTAGGTTGCCGAATCTCCCAGTGCACTGTTGGAATTGGGACTCTTTGCAGCACATAGGCAACGCCTTGGGTAAATTTATTGACCAGACAAACAATAAGGACCAATATGACTGTGCCTGAATATGCGTTGAGGTCAATCTAGAGGTGGGACTTCTGGAGGCAATAAAAATCAATGTTGGCAGTTGGACTCATGTGCAAAAGCTAGATTACGAGCAACTTCCTTTCAAGTGCCGAAAATTCCATGTTTACAGACACTTCGCCATGGGTTGCCTGAGTAATGGAGAGATGGATAAAGAGAAGGAGGAAGGCTGAAATTAGGTTAAGAAGACAAAGATATCCCATAAAACCCCCAAATCCAGGGCTCCAAATGGAAAAGGCCCTCATTCGGCTTCTTCTCAGCAAAGCCCTTCCCTGAATGGTCAAGCAAACAAATTCGAGCCCTAAGCTCATCCCCAGAGGAAACCCGTGAGGTTGGAAAACAAAAGACATCGTCACATGACAAAGGGGCCCCCTTAGGCCCGAGGATAGGTGAAAGTGCCCTAGAAATCCTCAAGGAAAAACAACAGAAGTTGAAGAGGAAATACAAGACTCGAAGGAATTAGAGGAGGAAGGAGAAATAGGGGACACACAAACTTTGGCGAGAAGATCGACAAGAGGCCGACAGTCTACCCGAGAAAAGAGAGATCAGGAAACCCACAAAGATAAGTTTTAGGGCATCCAACAAACCCTTGATAAACTATTGGAAAAAACCCCGAAGATGACAAGGAATCAGACCTAGGGCTCCAAGGGAGCTCATCACACTCAAAAAATTAAGTGATGAAGGTTTTCTCCTGGAATTGCAGAGGTATGGGGAACAAAGTGAAAGAAGAATCCATGAGAAGCCTAATAAGGATAGAAACCCCAGACATTCTACTAATCCAGGAGACAAAAATAGAGGACCAAGACTTCCTCCAAATTAGTAAGAAAATTTGGAATAAAGGTGGATGATTGGATGTCTCTGCTCAAGGAGCCTCGGGTGAGTTGGGTTCTCTTTGGAACATCAACAAATACTTGTTGGTCACTGAGACTCTAAGTGCTCACTGAATATTCTTTAAAATACAACATATTGATACAGAGTAGGTCTTTAGTCTCTTCAATGTGTACGTCCTAGTTAACGCAGGGGAAAAAAAGGCCTCTTGGGGTTCCATTAGAAATCTGGCAGAAATGGAGAATCCGTAAAACGTCATCATCGCTGGTGACCTCAATCTCACCTTGCTTTATTCATAGAATCGAGGAGGCAACATTGTTAGGAATCCGGCAAGGGAATGGGTGGAGGACCTTATGCAAGATTGGGACCTGCTCGACATCAATCCCTCCAATGGTAAGTTCACTTGGTCAAACAAAAGAGTCAGTCTTGGTCATATTACAGCAAGGCTAGATAGATTTCTTGTTCAAAGTTCTTTCATCCTTTTAGGTTTAGAGGCTAGAATGCATATTCTCCCTTGCAGTGTTTCAGATCATAAACCTATCAAGATTAAACTCTTGGCCCAAAAAAACCTAGGCCCTATACCTTTCAGATTTAGCCCTTTATGGGTCAAGGACCTGGACTTCATGAATAAGGTAAAGGAAAGTTGGAGGATGTCTGTCAAGGGATCTTCCTTCTTCGTTTGGGAGGAAAAAATTAGAAGAGTGAAAGCAGTCCTAAAACATTGGGCCAAAACTCTCCCTAATCTAGCTTCTAAAAGAAAAAAAGTCCAAGTCAGTCTTGAGCTCTATCAACTACAAACAGAAAGCGCAGAAATCACAAAAGAAACTCTGGACAGGGAGGTAGACTTACAACAGAAGTATCATAAGGAATTTATGTCAGAGGAAAATATTGGAGACAAAAATCTCGTAGCATTTGGCTTAAAGTGGGAGATAGGAATACCTCCTTCTTCCATAAGAAAACCCAAGCGAGAAGAATTTTTAACTCCATTTCATAAATCAAAGAAGATGTGAAAACCCACAAGGATTTCATCAGCATTAAAAGGGCAACATCCTCTCATTTTAAAAATATTTACAGTGAAGAAGGGGAGAGGGCCCAAACACCAAGTTTCTAGATGTGGTACCTTCAAAGATCACCAACAGGATGAATCAAATACTAGAATCTAAGGTCACTAAAAAATAAATCAAGGTTGCTCTCTTTGCTATGGATCCCAATAAAACCCCCGGACCGGATGGGTTTACTGTCAGATTCCTCCAAAATTGTTGGCAGATAGTTGAAAAGGATTTCCATAAACTAGTTTTGAAATCCCAAGCCTGTCAGAAAATTGGGGGAAGCACTAATTATGCATTCCTTACCCTCATCCCAAAGGAAAAGGGAGCAAATGCCTTCAAAAGATTTCTCCCTATCTCTCTTTGTAACATCGGTTACAAGTTGATAACAAAGGTGATAGCCAATAGATTGAAAAGTATCCTCCCTACTATTATCCCAGAGAATCAAGGGGGTTTTGTTAATGGGAGACAGATCAGGGACAAATTCATCTTAGTACAAGAGGCGATACACTCAAGTCTGCATCGAAAATAAAAGGGTATGTTCGTTAAACTTGATCTAGAAAATGCATTTGATCATGTCAGACACAGTTTTCTCTTTGAGGTTATGCACAAGTTTGGGTTCAGGAATAATTTCATCAATTAGATTTAGGATTGTATCTCTGAGCCTTGGATCGCTCCTTTGGTGAATGAGAAAGCAACGGATTTTTTCAAAGCCATGAGATGGCTCCGACAGGGGTGTCCCCTTTCTCCCTTCCTCTTCGTCCTCCAAGCTTATGTTCTAAGCTCTTACTTGGACAAGAAACAACTAGATCAAGAGATTATGGGCTTGAACATTGCAAGAGAAGTAAAAAATATAAATCACACGTTGTTTGTTGATGATTCTCTGTTGTTGGGCACATGCAATGTGATTTCGGCTTCATGATTCAAATAAGTGTTGGATGATTACTGTGATGCAACGGGAAGTATCCTAAATAAAGGGAAATGTCATATCTATTGTTGGAATGTTTCTGTCAGTGCCCTCAATGCCATTTTCATATGTTTGGTCTTTTCTGCCTCTTCCAACTGGTCTTTTTTCAAGTACCTGGGCCTTCCAATTTTCCAAAAGTTTTCCTTTAGGAGAGGCTGGCTCCCTCTGTTAGAAAATTTCAAGCTCAAGATTCAGGCATGGGGCTTCTCTTCGCTCAACCATGTTGTAAATTCGGTGCTCATCAAGGCTTCCCTCAACAGTCTCCCAATCTTCCAATTCTCTGTCATGTTGGCTCCTATCTGTATCCCCAGGAAAATGGAGGACTACATCAGAAAGTTCTTTTGTAAGGGCAGAAAACAAAATGAGAAGAGAATCCCCCTGGTAAGCTAGGACAAAGTCACCAAGCCCCTGATGGAAGGTGGACTGGACTTTAAATACCTCAGCACCCAAAATGTGGCAATGGGAGCAAAGAAAATTTAGAGACTTATCACTCCAAAGCCTGGCTAGGGGAAAATTTCTCTGTCGAAGAAATATTTCAGGGGACAAAATAAATGTTGTCTTGATAACCCCCTCCCAAAAATTGGATCGCATCTCCTCAAAATCTGCATTAAATCTACCCTATTGATAAACCTCCACGTGTTCTAGATTTCGGGTAATGACAATCGTATAAAAATCAGGGAAGACAACATCATGAACAATTCCCCACTCGCCAAAATCAGTTCTCTACTTGCGCTACGAGTTTTTATGTTCAATGTTGGCTTCATCACTCTATGGGACATCTCATGTTGGGAAGACTGCAATTGGATTAATTGGAAGAAGCTGTGGGTGCCATTAGAGTTGAAGCATGACTGTGACACATTTTTTGCTCACCTGAAGGGCATGGCCCCGATCCACGCTAGGAGACAAGACAAACACGGATGGGGCTCTCAATCAGGATGTTATATTGTGGCTCTTGGTTATGAAAAACTACTGGAACAACCCCATGTCCCTCCTAACCCTGCTATTTGGAAGGGGCTTTGCGGCCACAAGACAATTCCAAAAATTGATTTTTTCTGTTGGCTCATGTGCCACAATAGAATCCTGACTGGGGATCGATTGAAGAAAAGAGGCTTCCAAGGGCCTTCCCAATGCATAATGTGCCTCGAAAACGAAGAGAACCTCTGTCACTTAATGTTGGAATGTAAATTTGCACAAGAGATCTGGAATGAGGCTTTGGGCCCTTGGAGAAACACTCTTAGTTGTCCCACCTCCATCGCTGAACTCTTTGCTAACTGGCTGCACAACTATGCAGGGGTACTCCCAAAAAATGAAAGATTCAAGGTGGCATGACTCTCCTTGCCAAAGATCATATAATGGAAAATCTTGCTTGAAAGGAACAAGAGAATTTTCAGAGATCAAGTGCAGGTAGCGAAGCTTGTCACGACCAAGATAAAAAATCAACTGAAAGAAATCCTGGGCGATCAGCTTGACGAAACCAATTTAAATCAGTAGGACCTTGAATGGGGAGTAAGGTTGGGACTCTAGTTTACTCAAGTTGTAAGGCAAAGCAAGTCAAGCAAGGAATGACAAATTAGATTCAATGAGAATGACTTTTCAGCCTAGATGAACAACCAATCCAATCATACTCTACTCTTCGATGAGGTAGCCAAAGGCAATCCCAGGAAAGATGGTGCAAGTGGGGTCATTAAGAATCTAGAAGGTAGAATCAAGCATAGTTTCACCTGGGGCTTGGACCACACTACTAGCATCCAAGCATAAGTGTTGGCTTTGTTCGAAGGCCTCAAGCGAGACAAGGATCTAGGCATCAAAGAGGTAAATGTAATTGGCGATTCTCAGTCCATTATAAAAACTATAGTGGACAATTCTTCTCTGGAAGACGATTTGCAAGACTGGTGACAAGAATCAAAACCCTAGTTAAAACCTTTCAGAGTATACAATTCTTCCATGTGTTGAGGGAGAATAACAAGGATGCAGACTCAGAATCCAACAAAGCAACTCTTCTTTCCTCTGACACTCTTTTAAGAGACAGGGACGAAGATTGGGATCCCATTCCTTAAGAACTTTCTGTACTCCCATGTTTTTTTGCATTTTACTGAATCAATTCATCTGTATTCACAAGCTAGGGAAAATAACGGAGATTGACTCGTTTTCTATATGTAGAAACCTCTAGTTTATAAGTATTCGGGCCTTTAAGATCCTGGCCGAAGAGGAAAGTTGGGCTTCTCCTCACATTTTGTAACCTAATTAGAGGCATTTACACAAACAATTAATTACAATCCCATATCCATTCCTGTGAAAAAAAAAATTGAATATAGAAAATTTTAATTATTATTGTTATTATTATTATTATTAATTATTTTGAGATGTTTGAAAATAATTACAACCTCATTACATATAACTAAATAAGATCAATTTTTCAATTATTGATTTAACCCTTTCAAATATTTTTAAAACCAAATTCTATAAACTTAGACATTTCCCATTACCTAGGGTTGGGATGAATGAATAAAGAGCTTCTAGAGTTCCAAATATTCAAAATTCGATGATGTTATAATGGCGACGCTTTGAAAGTAAAGCTCCTAGTAATATGGAGATAGGGCGCCCACATCGCCCTTTGGGAGGTTTAAAAATGAATGACGTATATAATTACAATGTGATCTTGTTCGATCTCTGAATGTGGTACTTGGGGGAATTGCATAACGAATAATTCTTAGAAGTTTGAAATTAAAATAGAGGTAATCCAAGTTATCGTTATGTGTTTAGATGTTACAAAAAGAAATATTTTTCATTAATGGTATAAATGAGTTTTTTGAAATGGATTTGATCCACCATTAAAATTGAATATAGAAAATTTTAATTTCAATTTTTTATTTTTCAAAGTATTTAAACCTATTTTAAAATAATAATTGAAGAAATATTAAAAAAAAAAGAAAAGTTTTGAAATAACTAGTTATTTATGAAAATGATAAATGTTATAAAATTTTAAAAGAAGGGTCACATTTTTTTCAACAAGTCATCAATGCTTAGATTCAAATCTTGGTTTTGAATAACACAAAAACAATTAATTATGGGTTATGGCTCACAATTATATTGACATCGGAAATGTATAAGAAAGGTTAGCTGCAAATGTGTGGCTTAATGACAATTTTGAAAATCTAACAAATGCAATGAGTTTATTTCTCTTTTTATATGTTCACATACTACATCACTCCAAAGGTATCTATATGTTATTCATAGTTATTATGTTGCAATGTTAATGTACATTTCTTCTCTGATTTGAACAAAACTATGTTAATTAATTTGTTTGGGATTAAAAACTTTGCTAACCTCAATGAATTTTTTTAACTTATATATTATTGATTAAATTCAGATGTGAACTTACACAAAATGGACATTGTCAACATCAAAAAACCAAAATTTGAGATTACAATTTTGTACATTCAATTTTTTCCATCATCATATCCTCACTCCTATGTTCTCTAAAGTGATTATTCCCGTTTTCCTAATTCTATGCATATTTATCTATCATGACCTTTCAATTGTTCTTGTTGTTTATAGTGAAATTAGCATAAATGTGATGATAAATTATGTGTTTGAATATTTTTTTGGATTCACCTCATTTCCTTTTAATCAATGTTTCAAACCACGCTTATTCAGTGCATCATGTGGATGGATAATGAAGAGAATATGATCAAGTTAAAGCATCAAACTCTCGTCATTATTCATTCTAATGATGAATCACATTGACCAACTTTGGAACATTAATTGAAAAAAATGCAATGAATTTGAAACAATATTTAAACATTGGTATCGATCACAATAGTTTGAAATTGGAGATACATTATGTCAAATATTTGGAGAATTCCACATAATGGTGTTTCCGTTTGTCTCATCCCACACCTAAGATCAATTAGATGTATCATTTGTAACATTAATGCTTAGAGAAACTCTATACTTTCCTAGATGGGAATCTTAAGAAAATTACAAAAAAGGTAAGGGATTATGCTATAAGATCCACTTTGTTAAAATCATTTTTGAAAGATTTGAGATATCATGTGAAAAATCAATATCCTCAATAAGAATAACACACTTAGTGGTCTTGTTGAGTAATTTAATTTATCTTTATGTTTGTATAGATCTTAGAAATCTCCAAATCATAGAAATATTAGCATAAATAACAAGAAACAGATGCAATCAAGTTAGATTTTCATGTTTCTAGAGGTCTATAAAAAAAGTAGTTTCTCTCCATGGTTCTTATAGTGTTTTCATGAAATCATCTCTTTAACAAATGACTAAGATCTAGTAAAATTTATCATTTTCTATTGAGATTACATTGAACATCATTATCACGGTTAAGCATGATTATGATATGATTAAGATATGAATATTAGAAGCAGTCTTCATACTCTGAAAACATATTTATCTCTTATATAATTGTCCATAAAACTATTGTATTTTGATATTTGTCTCTGAATATACTTTTTTAACACTTTGAAATACCTTAAAAAAACGTGACTAATCATTTATGAATTTTTATTTAATTTTTAATGTACATATAACCCATCAACAAGATACATTTAAAATTATAGATTTTGATTATTATTAATTCCTATTGAAATCAGTACTTACCTTTTTGTTTTCAATCAAATTTTAACATTTAAAAAAAAAAAAAGGAAGTGACCTGTTTTGACATATATATATTTGAGTCTTGTATGACTATTAAATTCAATACAAAGTCATGCAAAGTATACTCAACTTAAGAGACATCGAAATTCATGTGTTGACACAAAGAATTCTTTACTATATTTTGGAGCTAATCTAAAAAATAACCTTAAAAAATAACCTCTTCTAAGTGACCATTTGGGTTTAAGGATAATTTAGATGAAGTCATTAATAATTAAATCAAATATGGGATTTTACATAAGCTAGGAACTTAGAGGCGATGCAAACCATGGATGTAAATAGTTCATCATGGAGCATTTTTCTCATCAAACAGTTGGTTTGTCAAAAAACACTTTCTACAATGTAGTGTGAGGTATATACATAATTCCTTCCATACTCAACTTGGAATTGATTTATGGTATTTAAAAAAAGTAATAAGTTATTTTTTCAAATTCAACCCTATAAAGTTGATATAAAATTAACCTCAAGGATTAGTTCACTTGATCATGAGCCAAATGTGAGAATCTCCCTTGGTTAAATGGGGAGTTCACATGTTAGACTCTCTTAATCACCTATTAGAAATTTTTAAATAGATCACTTATCAATTTTATGTTGAGTAGTGAAACATACTTTTATCTATAAAAATATTTCATATTTCATATCTATAGTAAGTTGAACAAAGTCTTATATATGGTTGGATTTTATTTCGGAACTCTTTTGTGTCAAGTGTTTAAATCTCAATGATGTCAATCTTAAGAAAATATTGTTTTTACAAAACTAGAAATTGTGGTTGATTGACATGTAAATACAAAGTTAATGGTGTTTAACTATGACAAAGGAAAACTCATATTATGATTCAATGACATTAAAAAAATATCAATATACTAATAATTTAAATTGGATTTTGAAATATGGTAATTATGGTTGAGATTAAAATATTCTTTTATTATTAATATTTTTTAAATATCACTTATCAATTTTATGTTAAGTAGTGAAAAAATTAGAC
This sequence comes from Picea engelmannii, assembly GCA_009831015.1. Lineage (NCBI taxonomy): Eukaryota > Viridiplantae > Streptophyta > Pinopsida > Pinales > Pinaceae > Picea > Picea engelmannii. The sequence continues at coordinate 135,062 of ML779436.1, read as the reverse complement.
ATCTCATACTCTTATCTATAAAAACTATTTCATATCTGTTGTTGTAAGTTGAACAAAATCTTATATATTTGGATTATATTTAGAAACTCTTTAAGTGTTTAAAGCTTAACAATATCACTCTTAAGAAAATATATTTTTTAAAAATTGTGTAACAATCCTAATTCTTGTACATTGTTAAAAAAAACTATGTTTTTCCTAGATTAAATAATCAATATGTAATTGATATATAAATAGAAAGTTAATGATATTAAACCATCACAAATAATAACTCATATTATAATTGATTGACATAAAAAATTATCAACAACTAAATAACCATCAAATTCCATACTAATAAATTTATTTACTTATAATAATATATTTTATTAACTTATATTTAAAATACATTATTATTTATATATAATTATATAAATAAATCACATTTATATATAATTATATAAATAAATCACACATCTTAAAATTGTGTTATATTTTTTCCCATATTCATGGTTTAATTTGTTTTCTTTATTTTCATATTCAAAGCTTAATTTGTACATATGGTATATATATATAGTCATGCTCATTCTACTAGGCTTATTGTACTCATACTCATTCTATTCTTCCATATCCATTCTATTCTTCCATAATTTATATATATATATATATATATATAGTCATGCTCATTTTACTAGGCTTCTTGTACTCATACTCATTCTATTCTTCCATATCCATTCTATTCTTCGATGTCCAGTTGAATTTATTTTCTTTACTTACACAGAAAAGCTTAATTTGTACATATGGTATATATAGTCATGCTCATTCTACTAGGCTTCTTGTACTCATGTTTATTTTATTCTTCCATATTCAATTTAATTTGTTGTCTTTATTTTCATATTCAAAGCTTAATTTGTATATATGATATATATGCTCATGCTCATTCTACTCAGCTTCTTATACTCATGTCCATTTTATTCTTAATAAGTTGTTTTTTTTTAAATTAAGTTACGTTAAATGAGTAAAAAACCAACTTAAAAGTAATTAGATTTTATTTATTTCACATATTTTAAATAATAATATTATGTTTAAATTAGAGTTTAGTTTGGTGATTGATATGTAACTTCTTTATAATAAAGTTGAAAAGATAGATATTTCCAAATAAAATGTCTAACTTTTATTCTTTTGCTAAGTAAAAAATTATTGCTATATTTTAGCATCTTGTTGGATATGTTTTTAGAAATTATAGTGGGATTCAGATTTGATAGGAACCTTAACTCAGATTACTTTAATGAGTAACTAGTTTTTCATAATTAAAAATTTAATGGCATACCGAACTCAACTCAAATAACTAAAATCACTTTATCCCCTGATTGAGTTACCATTTTCCATAATTGAAATGAAAAATATAAAATTAATTTGAAAGTTATGTTATATATAAAATTTTGTCTGGTGAGATAAACAGATAAACAGATTGGGTATACGCAAAAGTAATGTCAAAAGTATTATTACTGTTCATCTACAGTACTATGCAAGCAAATGATCTAGCTTCTTCCGATATAAATATTTACAGTATAAATGCTCGGAATCCATATTGCCATATTACTATATTTTTAACCATCAACATCAAATTCAAATTCAAAACCGTCGACAGAAAATTCAAATTAAAAGTGCTTAAAACTGCATGCAATGTTTCTGAGCGATCTCACACCCATAGTTTCACCGAAAAAGAAAGCTGCTTGAACGGAAATAGAACTGCAGATCTGAATTCAAGAAATAAATCAAATATTTTCATGACAAATTTAATTCACCTGTTTATACATCGTGGGTCATCACTTGAACCACGCATCGGCCTCGAAGGCTCCATATCCTCTGGACTATTTGCAATGTCTTCTTCATATATGTCAACATCCCACAATGTGCAAAACTTCTTTTTCTCAGGAGTAGGGTTATGGTGCAAGGATAAAACTGAGCCATCAATCGCTTCTTTCTCTTGGATATTGTCTGGACTACGAGAGCGGGAATCAGAACCCAATTCGCGACGGATCTCTTGCAGCTTCTCTCTTCCGCCAACTAAAAATCCTTCGACCTGCTCACTGTTCCCAAAACCGCCGGCCATTAAAGTCCCAAGTTCTTCGTGAAAGTGTGGCAGATAACTGTATTTTTCTTTGGAAGGCCGACTTATCAACTGCTCGCCTCTATTACAGGGATTCGATGCACTGCTCTGGTGGCAACTTTCATCGGCATGGCTTCTGTGCGTAATTGTTCGGGGTTTCATCGCCTCATATGCGACTGAGATACCACCGGCTTTGAACCCTACATCCGTCCTTTTCCATCTGTTACCGTCAACCATCCTTCCTGGCATTTTCTGTTCAAATGTAATACGTACGTCATTGTTTTTGATACCATAAAGATCCTCAACGATATAATTTGCATGTTCTTCGCTATAAGGCTTTAACACCGAAATGCACTTCGCTACCTCTTTAGCTTCTTGGCCCTTTTCCAATGCCTCAAGTATTTCTCTCCGCTTCTTTTTTTTCTCTTCGGATTCCTCCAGTGCACTTTCGTATTCTTCCTTTCCGTCTCGGATTCGGTTTTGCCGCTCTTTATCGTTTTGATTCAATCTGAATCTCAGTGCCTCCAACCATTCTTCATCTGTAATTATTGGCTCCGATTGACTCCTTTCGTTTCCTGGAAGCCGTCGAGGAGACACAATATGATCACATGTGCTTTCGGTCTCATTGGCATTACCCCAACACCAGAGACGAGCCTTCTTCTTCTCTGGAAGACAGGGAAGGTGTACGGACCCATTAATATCTTTCTCTTTCGTTGTGTCTAGAATAAGAGGACTGGAATAAGAACCCCATTCCATAAAGCTCTCTTGCGGCATCTGCCTTGCGTTATCATTCGTTTCTGCTCGTGGAGGAAGTACACTTTTCTCATCTCTGCGTACATTGTCAATTTCTTCACAGAGCTCATGTTTTCTTGCATTATAATTCTCATCTGCTTGGGCACTAAACCCACTTTCCTGAGCTCTGCTTGCGTTATACTTCTCTTCTGCTAGCCTTATGACCATTAGTGATTCCCCCATTATTCTCTATTTTGGGATTGACAGGATGTGAGTATAACTGAGCTCCTCCTACACAGGCCAACGATCCCTAAAGCAAGAAGCAAGGAAATTTAAAATGTGCTCACGGATATTATATATATATATATATATCCTTTCTGTTATATACTCTCAATTTCCAATACGGTTAGTTAATTCAGTCTCGATTTGTAATAAAGTGTATCCCTGGCTTGATACAATGAAAAACTGGCTTGATACAATGAAAAACTGAAAAAGGCATAACAGGAACATAATCTATCTTTAAGCATAAAAGGTAATAGTCTTCCGCTGTATCTTCCTAAGGCAATGCTAAATCCAAAATTTATGAATGAGAGATTTCATTGCTAGGAGAATGGCACACTTACCAAAAGAACAAGAAGACCAGTGGAAGCTATTGAGGACGAGAAATCTGGACGTCGCAGTTGAAAGAACACAGGAAGACTTGAAAAACCTGTTTGGACAAGAGAGTAGAGCACCTACTCTAGAAAACTAAAAATTATTACTCTTGTTGAGTACAGATAAGAACAAGAATGGAAAGAAGAATATCGAGACTCAGATCACATCATAGGAAATAGGGCTAAAAATCTCAGCAAGAAGAAAGCAAAGCTAGAAAAATTGCAAGAGGCACCAGGACTTCTGGTAAAGTGTCTAAGGCTATAATATAAGCAGAAATAGGTATGGAAAGATCGAGATGACTGCATCTTATACAGGTTCTTAGATAGATTTTTCAATAGATTTTTAACTATTAATACGATTAATTTTCAGTTTTAATATTATTAATTTTCAGTTTTATTACTATTAATAAAGTTTCTAACGGAGACAGTTTTATTACTATTAATAAAGTGTCTAACGCTTATAATATAAGCAGAAATAGGTATGGAAAGTTTAAGACGACTGCATCTTATATAGATTTATACAGATTCTTAGATAGATTTTAACTATTAATATTATTAGTTTTCAGTTTTATTATTATTAATTTTCAGTTTTACATACTTCATTTTTTTGCATTTACGGTGGTTTGGGCTTTACTGATCATTGTATTTTTGGATATCTCCACTTGACTAAACACACTATTCTTGGATTTTTGGATATTTCTCACTTAACTCTAAACCTGGATATCTCCACTTGACTAAACACACTGTAAAGACATTGAACTCAAATCATGAAATCATGTAGCATTTAAATTTAAATATCAAATATTAAATTCTATTATGTTCTAAATATTATTTTATCTTTAATATGATATGAATATATATTTTATTTCTTATGAATTTTAACTTTTATTTTTATTTTAAACAACAATTTTTGGATATCTCTACTTGACTAAATTTGGATATCTCCACTTGACTAAACACATTGTAAAGACATTGAACTTAAACCATATAGCATTTAAATTTAAATATCAAATATTAAATTCTACTAAGTTTTAAGTATTATTTTATCTTTAGTATGATATTCTTTATACCTTTTAACTTTTACTTTTATTTTAAATAACATTTTTTTATTAATTAATTAATTTAATTTTAATTTAAAACTTTTTATAATTTATGAAAATATATAAATCTTGAGTTAATATATTTCATTTAAATAAAATATTAATAATAATATTTTATAGCACTCAAATAATGTAGCATTTAAATTTAAATATCAAATATTAAATTCTATTATGTTCTAAGTATTATTTTATCTTTAGTATGATATGAATATATATTTTATTTCTTATGAATTTTAACTTTTATTTTTATTTTAAACAACAATTTTTGGATATCTCTACTTGACTAAAAACACTGTAAAGATATTGAACTTAAATCATATAACATTTAAATTTAAATATCAAATATTAAATTCTACTAAGTTTTAAGTATTATTTTATCTTTAGTATGATATTCTTTATACATTTTTATTTTTTTTTAAATAAAAGTAGTATTATATTAAGAGCTTCCAAAAAAACCAGGTCAACAATGCCAAGTCATACAGGCCGCAGTTACCGGACTGCCCCATCATGGAGGAAACCAGTCCGGCTGGCCCGTTAGAGTTGGGCTGTTAAGCCATAAACAAAACATATAGGACATAACTTGTCTGAAGACTAAGTACAAAATTACTAGACATCTGGAGACTAAGACACCTGGAGACTAAGTACAGAATTACTAGACACCTAGCTGATAGGTCGGCCATGTGGCTGGAAGATTCACGGGTTCATGCGCAGAGTGCCCAGTCTCGTCGTGCTCCTGAGTGCAAGCAGCTGCAGTGACACTATCCTCCCGCATCGCCTCCTCCTTGCTGCCTGAAGATCCTCGTGCATCGGCTCCATCCCCCTCGATTCCGGGGTCTTCAGCTTCGGCCTCTACATCTGAATTCAGAAACAAAGCATCATGCAGGGAAGCCAGGATCTGGAGACAGTCGGCCACCTTAATCTCCGTGACCTCCACCCAAAAGTGCAAGTCGGCAACCTCCTGCCGCAGCTCGAATACCAGGGTGTACAGAGTGGCCAAGTTGTCCCGGAGTTGTTCTTTGTCAAAGGGAGTCGGGCTGCCTGTCGCCGACAGACTGAAATGACTCGGAGAGGTTTGGCCATGGCCCAAGTTGCAATATAAAATACTTGAAAATAAAACAAATTGTCATTTTATTTATTTAATATTTTTCTATATAAAATACTTGAAAATAAAGCAAATTATCATTTATAAATTATAAAATAATTTATTGACAAAACAAGAAACTTAAACTTCAAGTATTTGATAAACCCAAAAATTAATTTTAATTTAATTTTAGATAAATTTATTTTTTTAAATTAACATGTTGATTAGTTTTTACAATTAATTAAAAAATTTCTATTATTATTTTTTAATTCTTTTAGAATTACCAATAACCTATGTAACTATCTTTTGATTACAATTTATCTCTCTCTCTCTCTCTCTCTCACACACACATATATATATATTCTGTTTTTATTTTATATATATTTGTAATACATTATTAATAAATATTAATTTTTATTATAGTTTTATGTTTATGTTTTATTTAATATTATGATATTCTGTTTTATTCAATGATATAAAATTATTTTGGATATTATGTTGATGGAAGAGATATAATTATTTAATTTTAATTTTGATTATAAATGTAAAAAAAAAAAAATTTAATTCATTTTATATAGTTCTTCAATTAAAGTAAAAAAAAGTAAGATTTTTCAAAAATGTTGACTCAAATTCTCATTGTACTTATTTTTCAGATCACGCTAAGCTATACAAAAATATTTTTTAAAACAAGATCCATACATTGCTAGAAATCCATGGGAAAAGAGCTAGAGGCCACGCTAGGTTTAAAGGTTATCATTCCACTGTGGACCACCTTGTTACATTTAGGATCATTGCAGAGGATATTCATAATGATAAAATTGTGCTCCTTTGTTGTTTCATTGATTTTAGAAAATCTTTTGAGAATGTTACCACGACTATATGAGTTAAGAGTTGCTACAATAAGGCTATATGAGAAATTTATTGCCAATTTTAGGAACATTGAGGGTTGGTCAAGCAAGGTTTTCCCCTATCCCCTACCCTTTTCAACATCTATATTAATAATTTAGAGGATAATCATTTCTTTATGCTAATAATATTGTTCTTATGGAAAATATTCCCTATGATCTTGGTAAACAACTGATAATCCTCAAATACTTCTTCTCTAGCATGGGAATGACTATGAACACTAAGAAAACAAAGGTTATGATAATTAAATCCAAAAGGATCACCTACAATACTTTTTTTTATGACAACAATAGCTTGGATGAAATTCCTTCGCACAAATATCTTGGAATCTATATCCATCACTAGCTCAATTAGAACTATAGCATTGAAAAAAGGATAAATTGAGGGTCAAGGCTATTATGGGCTTGAAAACATATGTAAAGAAATAGAACATTGTCTTTGGGATAAAAAAAATCCTCTTTCACACTTTGGCCATGTTATCCCTGATATCCAGGGATAACTAGGAGATCATGTCTCGAGGCCCACATGGTCCTAGACATGGAGTACCGAGAGCAGGAGCGACCTGAGCATGGTCCTGGAGGACCCATCTTCTTCTTCTCAGCCAGACTTGTCCTGCCAGCAGTACCA
>ML779436.1:95701-119629 GCA_009831015.1 Picea engelmannii | reverse complement strand
TAATGCATTATTGATATGATATATGGTCTTATATTGAACATTGAATGCCTATTATCTTCTATGCTTTGTTGAAGAAGTGTTTTAAGTTATAAATCTTTGCCTAGCAATCATTGACTTCGTCAACAATTGCATTTCATCATTTTTCTCATATATATCTATTGAAGATAGTCATTGGTTTTATGAAGTACTAATCCACTGCAAGCACGTTCTAGTCTTCTTTGTTTTGTCTCGCAACAGGTGCATCGCCAGTGGTCTTATCTCTTTGACTATCTCTCTTGGGCAGCAATCTGTGGAAGGGGTTTTCCTTGACTTGGCCTTTTACCTTTAGCCCTTCATTGAACCAGATTGCCTTAGGGATATCTCCCTTGGACTTGCCCTCCTAAATAGAAAGAGCCCCCCATCGAGGTGACAGTGGGTGGGGAAGCTCTTGTTACGTCGGTTTCAAGCCCTGACTCAAGCTTTCCAACCTTTCCTACAAACTGTGCGATAACAGGCCACTCTGGTGATCTTTTATGGATGTGAAATTTGGGGTTGTCATATATCTAGAGAATCCTGGAGAAAGATAGAACATATCCAAAAGAATTTTATAATTTGATGCAAAATACCACCAACTTCAACCCACAATCATAGAGTTTTCAACATTGTCATAGTCAATATTTGGGCTGCTAATATAGCCTCAAATTAACATGAACATGCACTCAAATTTTTCATTTTTCTACAACGTTGAATTGCAATATGTCATAGATAACTCTGTGAGGAATTACCACTACACCAATATACCTCTATGCACAAGCATCAACGGGCAATTATGTGAGGAAATGAACAAACAATGCAGGTGTGTCGTAGGTTGCTCTACACGTGGAATCATGCAACAATACTAACATGTTGCGGGTATTTAAGGGTTTTTCCACTATGGAAAATAGTGACTATTTGTTCCTGCGAGGAAAAATACTCAAAAAATATTATTTTAAAAAGAATTTTAGAACTTTCTAAAATTAATTGTGCATGGTCTTCTTGCAATCACATAAACTTGTCACTCTGCCAAGATAGCTTATACATAGAATTTAACAATTCAAACACACAGCATTAAAAAATGAAAACATACGATGTTACAACACCACATGCTCTACTCTTATTTTTGTCAATGAAGGAGTAAATTTACATAGGAAATCACTTTCCTTCTTGGTCTTTTGGACCCTTGCGATCCACACTTTCACATATTCAGTCTCACTGAGTCACTCTCTCCTATGACTATGACAAAGAATTCAATATATCTCAAGCTCTCGGAAAGCTCAGAAACAAATGAGTCTTGAGTTATCTTAACAAATTCCTAAAATAGAGATCTACTCTTAATATTTAGCAACAGACTTAACACCTATGACAAAAAACTCGATATATATCAAACAAACTCAATGGAAATTTCTTCTAGAGACATTTCGTAATTATTACAAATATAATAAAAGAAATTAGGGAGTCAACTCCCTTGGTAAATGTATTTGATCCTTGAGATCAATTCTAGAACTTGTTGTCATATGCTCCCGCATCATACTCATGGGGAAGAAAATAACAATTCATCAAGTGTTCAAGGTCTACACCATACTTGGAAATTTTAGTTATTGTCATCCAAGTAGCATCCTTTGTTGGTCGACCTTTCCATTTGACTAAGTACTGGAAATATCTGTTGTCTCTGGTTTTATTTAGTGGCTTCATATCTAATATTGTCTTGATATCCTTTTGTCGTGCTCTGGGTAGTTTCTCTTTCCATCCTACGTTATGATTTCTATCAGTTATAAGTTCATTTGTTGAAACATCCTATGTCTCCTTGAAGGGATACAAATATGCAACATCAAATATTGGAGAAATTCCAACACCACTTGGAAGTTCTATTTCATAGGAATTGGAAGAAAATTTCCTTATAATTTTACAGGGTCTAATCTTCCTAAGATTTAATTTGTTATAAGTCCCTACAAGAAAGATTTATTTCCTCAAATATTCCATGACCTATTAATCATCCTAAAAATCCATTGTTCTTCTTTTGATTTATTCTCTCTTCTTATACTTGTAGTTCCTCTCTTATAATTTCTGCTTGAACCTTTCTTACAACTCCTTAAGTCATACACTCCCCTAGGATGCATTCCATAAAAATTTTGGAATGGGCTCCTCCTGGTGATTCTATTTGGTGAGTCATTATATTCAAACTTAGCTTGAGAAAGACTATGATACCACTTCCCAAGGTTCTCATTTACAAGGCTTCTCAAAATATTTTCTAGACTTTTATTTACCACCTTGGTCTTTCGATTAGTATGTGGATCATAGGCTAAGGTAAAATTGAGATTAGTGACAATGTTTTTCCATAAGGTTCTCTAAAAGTGTCCCACAAATCTAGTGTCTCTGTCAAAAAATATAATTTTTGGTAAACCATGCAACCTTAAAACATCTTTAAAGGAAACTTTTGCAGCATATATTGAATCATTACCTCTCTATATTCTTGGAAATCCCAACATAAAATACATACTCACTACATCCCATGGCATTCTTGGAATGGGTAGTGACCTATACAATTTTATATTATGACTTGTCCCTATAGAATGATGACAAATTTACACTTCTTCACAAACTTCTTCACTTGATTTTGCATACCTAGCCAATAATAAAAATAGTTACATGAGAAAATGTTCTATCTTATTCAAAATTTTGTGAAGGTCCTCCATGTGTTTTGCTTTGATCACATTTTTATTAGATAAGTCTCCATCTCCATTGGAAAAAACAAATCATTTGCAAAAGAGAGGCCAATCCTCTCAACTTACTTAATTGAGAATTAAAAGAGTTTTAAGGGCCCATACGCCCACATGCATGAAATTCTAGGATAGTTTTCAAATTCTTAGAGTAAGTCACCTAGCGATTTTAAAGAATTTATAAGTACCCACACATGCCCACATGCTCACAATCTAGGACTAGTCTCAAGATTTCTAGATTACAAAACATCATAGGAGATAAAAAGTCCAAGCAAGGATTATCATATCCACCATGACAACTTAGGATTTCTTTTTGTTTGCAAGGGTTGTTTTGAACAAATATATTAAGTTATCTAAAAAAGGAAAGTAAAGGACCACACGATGTCTCCCTTGCTAAAATATTGAATTTAACTTATCAAAAAATTGTTTCACCACCACCACTCCTTGCACACACTCTCACTTATTCAAAAATCCCTTTTTCTAGATACTTGAAATTATTGCGAGCTTCATTTGTTTATAAAAGAGTCTTTGAGCACACCTCCATAGGAAATATGAAGTTGTTCCATAAGCCCAACTTCACAACCCTATTTCAAATTCTAGAATCAACCATAACCAGGCCACTTTCTAACCTCCACTGGAGGAACACAAAAGAATTTGGTAGTCTAAGTTACGATTTTGCAGATAGGGATCCAAATAACTCCCCATCATCATTCTTCATTTTGAAACTTAGAAAGTTGTGAATTAGGGTTCCAAAATCCTCCCACTCAAGAACTCCTATACCATAAGGTAGGGAGACACCCGTGAAGGGTCGAAGGCCTAGGTCTAGTTGTTCTTTGCATGCCTCCTTGGGTCACCCAACCCTTGGGAAGCATCCAATTCCTGACCATTTCTAAGGCCAAATATCTAAATTTCGTGCTTGATGGAGGTATATTAGTAGCCAAAATTCCGTGAATGGTTGAAGGAATAGGTCCAGTTGTTCTCTGCGTGCCTCCTTGGGTCACCCAACCCTTGGAAAGCATCCAACTTGTGACCGATTTATGAGGAAAAATATCTAAATGTCGTTCTTGATGGAGGTAACTTAGTAGCCAAAATTTAGGATTTATCTACCCAAGGTGGTGGTTGTGGGTTGCAATGGCACCTCAAATAGATTTTGAACCGTTGTTTGGAAATATTGTTAGTACTTTTAGGATATACCCCCTTCACCCCTCATTATAACTAATTGTTTGTCCCTTTACTAATTTCTCCTCAAGTGGGTTTTAGCCCCACTGTCGAGATATTTTTTGGAGGTCTGGATATTTTGAGAGGAAGCATGTTACGTCAAATAGGACATGTGCATTTGATTTTTATTCCCCCACAAGAAGTTACAAAATATCAAACCACTTTTTACATTGTCTTGATGTATTCTTTTTCACCATTCAGAGTACATGAAATTTTATGAATACATTGTTTAAAGTAATATGAAAGTACATTTTCCTACCATCATAGGGGAACCATAGTATCCTTATCATTCTAGATGCTTGAGAAATTGTCCCCCAATTTTGTGCGGTGTTCCAATATTTACTGAGACATCAACAATACCATCACATATAGAACAGTTAGTGCCATGGAACTAGTCTCAAGTTTACTAGGAGACACTTTTATTAGAACCCATATCTCAAGTCTCCCATAAACAAAACCTCCACCACAAGGAGGGGGAGCCCAAACTTTCCCACAAAGCACAAGCTCACGATAAACCACTTCCTCCCATAACATGTGAGGACCCACTCTTATCATTCCCTTTTTGGATTCACTCAATATGCCTTATCTAACCAAACTAATTAATGGTCCCATATTACATGAACCCTCTTAGATGAATATGCCCACAAAATTACCCTCTGACATCCCTAAGTTTGAATCGAGAACCAGGGAGGACCCTACCAACCATATCATGTCCTTCTGTTTGTGTTGTTCTTCCAATAGTATAAAATAATATTCCATTTGTATATCGTTGTTTCAGAGAAACCTCATTAACACAACCACCAAATGGTACTTGGACGAAAAGTCTAGAGCCCACTCCACATTTGAGTTAATAGCCAAAGCATTCCTCTCATTTTTCCAAATTCCCATTCGTCATGATGTTGGGTATGAAATAATGTTAGAATGAAAACATAATATTGTTATTCACATTTCAGACCATATCCATGAGTGGCATAGACACAACAACCTTTGTAAAGTGGACACCACCCCATAACAAAGGCTATATCGGTTCCTTTGATCGCTCGTTTCCACCCTTGTGAAAGATGTCGCCACAACCTTCCCTTAAACAGAAGATGAAGACATCACTAAGGAAAAATATTTGGACCTCATCTACTTCCAATATGGGTACTTATACATTATCCCTCCAGGTGCTCCTCATCCCTTTCCATTTGGTCAATACAAACCAGGAACATCACATGATGTTGATGGGTTTATTGGCTCCATGGCTCATACTCAACCACACACGCAGTCAATACCCACATATGGGGCCAACCCATACTTCCAACCATATTAGGGAGTGTCATATTAATCCCCCCCCACCCCCTCCACCACCATTCATGGCACCTCCTTTCCCCCCCATGCGTACCCAATTACCCACATCCCTTCCCCAATCAGTTCATATCCCACAGTTGATCCCTCAACCAACAACATCTTATCCACATAGTAATAATAGAGAAACCTCCACTTCTTACAACACATATGGTCGCCCACAGGGTAAACCATAGTATCCATTTTCTGGTCCAACACACTTTATCATGCTCCCACATGGACAACACCAGATAGGTGTCAATTTCATCCAACCTTCCCCTCTTGAACAGGTTCAAACTTTTGAGTAGTTGAATATATCGAATACACCTCATCAACCCAACAAAAACTAGAATAAAGGAAAGAACAGGAATCAGGGAGAAGGAGGGAACCCCCCCCAACAAAACCCCCCATATGGAGGAAACCAATTCCAACCCAACCCAAACCCCCAAGGGGGAAATCATAATGATCAACCATGACAAGGGAGAAATAAAAACCTTTGAACCAATTACCCTTGTGCACTATGCATCTAACATGTCCATGGCACTCACCATTTCACGCAAAAGGTTTATTTCAAACAGATGAAGGATACCATGAATCCCCAATGTGCCCCCAACCCTCAACATCCACCTCAAGGACCCCCCACCTATATACCACCACCGCCATCGATGGTGTTACATAATCATATCCCACTTAAAGGCGTCATTAATACACAACCAAAAGGGGTTCAACACCCACCACTACAAGGGAAATTCCCTCCACCTGAGAAACCTCACAAGGGAACACCACTTACCACAGTATGCTCCTCACTTCGAAAGAGGAAATCCTCTTATAGACACATAATCACCAATCTGGTACATACCCTGATCCATTACCCACTCTTATGAATACTTCCCATCCACCAACTGGGAAGCCATTTATGATCCCTCATTTTAACACTAAATCCATCCCCTACATGCCTCGTGAACATTTGAACATAAATATACACAACTCTCATTCTACGGACACCCATATCTATAGTCTTATTGATTACCTCGCTCAATCACCCAATGCCGTGTCATTTATGGAAGTAAATCAAACATGCCCTTCCCAACGAAAGTCATTACTTTCATAATTGGGGGTAGTCGATCTAGCTGACACCTGGTTAATCACATTTGACTTAGACAAGGTAGACCCATGACTTCCATCATTAGTCACATTCCATATTCCAGTCAAAATCAGTAATATCATGATCCATCGCTGCATCATCGACGAATGAGCATCCACATGCATCATGTCCAAACCAATTTGGAAACAAATTAGTTCACCTAAGTTGATCCCTTCCACCATCACGCTTCTATCTTATGATGGTCTCCCATCCCAACTGGAAGGCCTATGTCAAAACATCTCGATCGAGTTAGGGGGAAAAATGATTCTCATCAACTGACAACTTCATGTATATTATGCAACCGATAGCTTCATTGGTCTTTCATACCATGCTCTTCTCCAATAATGTGAAAATTGTCATTATCGATCAATTAACCCACCATGAACCTAACCAATTAGGACACATTGATAACATCATGCCACTGATACAATCTAACACTGACTTAGTCCCCATGATACATGTTGGACCAGGCTTATTTCACGATCCATTTTTGATCGGTACATACCAAGGTTTTCCCCCCATTATAGCCTCGGTGTGCACCATCACAGTCAATGGGATTGAGATACCTACCCTCCCAACCTTTGAGAGCTCATCTAACTCCACTACCCCCATCCTGATACTCCTTGATGAACTCCCAATATAGAATTATCAGGAAGGAGCATCAGAGAACTCACTACCCATAGGTCAAATCCTCATTTGGTATACAGTTCCTCAGGCCATGACCCAAATTCCCTTTTTTTACCCTTCCCTTGGGGTAAAAACATAACAAGTTGCAGCTACCCTCACTTTACCTAGAATCATCATTTCTATCCCTATATAGTACCTCAAACCACCTACTATGGTACTGGGTTTATCCCTTCCACCCCAACCTATGACCTCATTTCCACAATCAGGGGCTCACCCAATCACTTACCCAACCAGTTCCATAGTTGGTAGAAACATCACCACTGCAAGAAAAACCACCTCTGGAATAGGGGGCACTTCCACCAACCAATGAGGAACACATAAAAATAAGACTCCCTCCATTCCCCACCCAACATACCAGCTCCATGGGCCTTTTGCAACACCATTGGACACCCTACCAATATCTTCCCTGCTTTACCCAAGTTATGGAATCTCATTCCAGCATCCATAAATACACCACTAGTACCCACCATAATAGCACCACCAACCTCACCAAAATGTTCTGCCTCGAAACCTCCTAGTTTTATAACCAGGCATGCTTTTACCATTTATTGTACACACCACTTCCCAACCCTCCCTTAATTTCGAGACACCTTAGTAGCAGTACACCAAACCACTCTACCAAAGTCATATGAAACCATCTCATTTGTACAACCCATTACAAAATTTTTATATATCTCTATCTCAATGAAGAAGCACATGTGATTCCCTTGCGTGATATTCTATCAGATGGACCATTACACATATTGATGTCCACTCATCATCAAGGGATGCACATGTTGGAGGGCTTTCCTCTCACCCACTACATAAAATGTATCATCCACGGTGCACATGACCAACCATCATCATCCAAACAATCGGGATAGGACCACTTCCCTTCCATTAACCCCTCTGACCATCCAATCAAAATGAGAGGACTTCCCCTGAAACCCCCCTAACTCCCTTGTAACACTAGTTTATGACATTCCTCCCCTCCATACGACAATACATCCAGTTCATATATGGATATTTAGTTCATGATGTCTATTCAAAACTCCTCATCACTTCCCATAGGTCCATCCACTGTAGGAACCAATAATGACATCCAACCTTTACCAACTATACCCAAAAATATCGACACCCCACCCACAATAGTTATAGACTTGTTGTACTCCATCACCTTCCTGTTCGATGAAGACAATTTAGAAGTATTGTGTGCACCCGAGTACCCCTGAGATGATTTTCATCCTCGATCTCTTTATCTCATACATAATTCCTTCCACCTATTGGATTTACTTCACACACACCTAGGTTTTCTTTTTCCTAAGGTTTTTTATTTCTTTATTAGTCATAATTAGTCATTATCCAATCTCCTATATTTTAGGAGAGAATATTCCATCTGGAGAATATTCTCTTTCAATTCACACTTCAGTTTGACTAGTTGAGTTGAGTTTAGATGTTGCATTGGGATCATCACCATGATAATTCGACCTTGCATTTTTATCATAACCAAAGTGGTGCATTAGCCTTTATTCCTTGAGTTAACTCCTCACTACTTCATGTTCAGTCAGTTAACTGAAGACTAGTTGACTAGTTAACTCAACTAGGTGGCAGTTCACTCTTGTAACTACCTGAGAGACTAGAATAGGTGGCAGTTCACTCCCGTAACGTATGGTGTGTGTATGTATCACTCTATACCACCACTATGGTGACTTGGTTCACCTCAAGTCGAAATCATTGAGTTATACAGAGTATATCATGTGTAAATTATTCATTATTCATAATGATTAATGAGAATTCTTTCCATTCTTTCTCTCCTTCGTCTTCTTTTTCCAATTCTCTCTACAAATATGTGTATCATTGTTTATATAGATCTATTATGTGTATTTCAACACATTTACATGGTATTAGAGTCGACGAACTGCTAAGAAAAAGCTACATCAAAATTTTTTGCAGGTACAAAAGATTGAAGATAGCGGAAATATGGAATTCCAAAAAGAATTCATTCTTACACCTTACAACTATTTCGCATGGAAGGAGAAAATATCCATACATATATAATCCATAGGGTTGTATAGTTTAAACATGAATACAGATACAAAACCGACATCAACCATAGAAAAATCCAAGTACTTAAATCGCATGGATGAGGCACTCAGAACAATTTGTAGTCTTATTTCTCCCGATCTCCTTTTACATATATCTTCTTGTAAGACTCCAAATGAAGCCTAGACCATATTGGAAGGGATCTTTAGAAAATAGGATGATATGAAGGGACACATGTTGGAGGTGGAGCTGCTCACATTGGATCCAAAAACCTTCGAGAATATCCAATATTTCTTTACAAAATTCAAGAATTTACTGTCTCAACTCAAAGCTTACGGGGTTGATAAATTGAAGGAGGAGAAAAAAATGGTTCTCACCATTCTCTCCAAGATTGTACTTGAATTCTCTGTATTCGTATCCACATTCCATACTTTCATATTCACCTCTGGAGCCACCTAGAAGATGCCTTCTCTTTAGGACTTTATCGAATCCTTGACACAAGAGAAAACCAATCTCATCAACATGGGTTCAATCAAACGCCCAAGGGCACATGCACTCATTGTGCATGATGGCATCCACAAATATCAGAAATCTAAAAGTAAGGATCAGCGGAAATCTTATGCACATACAAAGAAGGAAGGGTACACAAAACCCTTCATCGATGCCTTCGGATCCAAAGGGGAAAAGGGAAGAAAATGAGAGAAATGCACGTACTGACACAAAGGATTCCATTCAGAATCAGCATGCATGAAAAAGAAAATAGATCTGATGTCTCAGATACTTCAACAAAACAACCTTGGATATCACATCCCCGAGGGTGCAAAGAAGAAGAAGCCAAAAGATTTGAATTTCAAGAAAGGAAATTCTAGCCATGCATTGATTGCCATCAACTCCTCTCTCGATGCTTGGATCATAGATTCAGGAGCATCACATCACATGGAAGCCTCAGAAGCAATCTATTCTTCTTTGGATTCATGCCAAGGTCCTCCTATTCTAATGGGGGACAACTCTTTTGTTGAAGTCACCGGCAAAGGAAGGATTGAACTCACCAATGAAAGCTTCGAGAATGTGTTGCATGTTCCCAAGCTTTATGTCAACCTTCTATCCATGTATCAAATGAAGAATTTCAGCATCGAAAATAAATTCATATTCACACCAAATTCGATGGACATCTACGACATGCAAACCAACTCCAGGGTTTCTACCAGTGAGGTAAATCATCAGTCTAGATTGTATACATTTTCTGAACTCATTGAACTTGATTCTGCTTTACTGCTTACTCATGATGATGAAAGTAGTAGGATATGGCACGAAAGGTTTGGACATTTGAGTTTTAGATACATGCAACAACTTATAAATCATATATTATTTGATGGTCTACCAGACATACATTTCTCCAAGGGAGTATGTGAGGGATGTGTTCTTGGAAAACTCCCTCAAGAGAAATTTGACAAAGGAAAGTCTCAGTGAGCTTCCACACCTTTAGATCTGATCCACAGTGACCTTATCAGTCCTTTTCCGCATCCATCCATCATAAAAGCGAGGTTTTTTCTCATTTTTGTTGATGATTTCTCACGTTTTACTTGGATCTACTTTCTTAGGCAAAAATATGAGGTCTTTCAACACCTCAAAGATTTCAAGGCTTTGGTTGAGACACAGTCCAGAAAGAAGATCAAAGTCATATGAACTGATAACCGGGGAGAGTATGTGAATCATGAGATCCACAATCTTTGACATGAGGCAGGGATTCAGTTGCATCATACAGTTCCCTACAATCCACATAAAAATGGAGTTGTTGAGTAGAAAAACCGATATCTAAAGGAGATGGCATCTTTCATGTTGCATGCAAAGTCACTACCACAGAGACTATGGGCCAACGAAATTAACTGTGCAACATACATCCAAAATAGATCTCTCCATATATCTGTCAAGCATAAGACCCCCTATGAGACTTGGAGCAGCCTCAAACTGGAAGTGACCCACTTTCGCATTTTCGGTTCTCGTGCATGGGCCCACATTCCCTTTAAGAAAAGGAAGGCACTTGATCCATAGAGCACTAAGTGCATTTTTGTTGGATAACCAAATGATGTGAAAGGATATTGGCTTATTGATCTTTCCTCGAACTCATTCATCATTGAGCGTAGTGTCCAATTTGAGGAAAGTGTCTCGCATGTACCTCAGCAGCCCCATGCAAACACCTTTACTCTTACACCTGTCTGAGATGATGAACATGCACATGCCGACTCTTCTTCAGATGAGAGTTATGATTCAGAGAACTCAGAGGATTCATATTAAGATTCAGAGTCAGTACGGTCATATGTAGAGTCAGAGCATCCAGATGCAGTTGCAGAGCCAGAGCAGAGGCCCAAGTGGGCACAGACTACTCTTTAGGATGCAGGGGATCTTGTAGGTGATCCAACCGATACTAGGAGGACTCAATTTGATTTCGAGGATCCTCCTATTGCACTCACTACCACTGAACCATTCCCTTCTAGGCATCTTTTCTTGGTTCAGTCTTCAAATCCACAGTCTTATGGCAAGGCTACTGGAAATCCCTTTCGGGAATCTGCCATGCAGGAGGAGTACAACTCCCTGCTCAAGAACCAGACTTGGGATATGGTTCCCCTTCCTTCTGGAAGGAAACTTGTTAGATGCAAATGGGTCTACAGGACCAAGAGTGCAACAAATGGACAGATTAGCAGATACAAAGCCAGGCTTGTTTCCAAAGGCTTTCAGCAGGTTCATGGTATTGACTATGATGAGACCTTCGCTACAGTAGCGAAGATGGATTCCATATGATTGGCACTTGCCATTGTGGTAGCTAAGGGATGGGAAGTCCATCAGATGGACGTGAAGAATGCATTTATTCATGGTAATCTCTCTAAGGATATCTACATGGAGTAGCTCCAGGGATTTATGCATGACTCATCTTTGGTCTGTCAACTGAAGAAGTCACTTTATGGCATCAAGCAGGCTCCGAGGGCATGGTATTCCAAGATGGACTCCTGCCTGTTGTCATAGAACTTTGTACATTGTAAGTTAGACTAGAATGTATACATGCTCAGGATGGTTGATTCACTTTTACTTTTAGTTCTGTATGTTGATGATTTGCTAATCATCGGTTGCTCGACTTTAGTGATTGCTGCAGTCAAGAGGATTCTTCATGAAAGGTTTTTGATGACAGACATGGGTCCTCTACACTTCTTCCTTGGACTTGAGATTAGTCAAGATGCATCAGGCATCAAATTGTCTCAAACCAAGTATGCACGAGATCTCCTTGAGAGATTTCACATGACAAACTGCAAGCTTGCTCCGACTCCTTTCCTATCAAGAGTCAAACTTGAGGATGGAAAGGAGACTCCACTGGTTGATAGCACACTATACAAACAACTAGTGGGGATCTTGTTGTCTCTCACACACTCCAGACCAGACCTCTCATATGCAGTTGGCGCAGTTTCTAGGTTCATGCAGGAGTCGCATGAGCTACATTGGAAAGCTGCAAAGTGTATCCTTCGATACGTACAGGGCACCATCACCTTTGGGATTCATTATGCAACAGAATCTACATTAGATCTCATTGGGTTTACTGATTCTGACTGGGCTGGCGATAACATTGATCACAAGTCCACATATGTTTACTCACTCAGTCTTGGTTCCGGGCCTATGTGTTGGTCGATAAAGAAGCAAGATTCCATTTCTCTATCTTCAGTTGAGGTAGATTACAGAGAGGTAGTTAACATAACCATTCAGGCTATGTGGCTACAACATTTTCTCACTGAGTTGGGCATTCAGTTTCATCGGTCGATCATCATCTGGTGTGACAACCAGAGCACTCTAAAGTTCTGTAAAGATCCAGTTCAGAGCCAGCAGACGAAGCACATTGAGATCCACATGCACTACATCCGGGACTTGGTACATGAGGGGATCATCAACTTACAGTTATTTCCTTCAGCAGAACATACCACATACATTTTCACCAAGACCTTCACTAAGCAGAAATTCCATTCTCTACGAGGTCGTCTTGGAGTGAAGGACACAGTTTCCTAGCAACTGTAGTTCTTCTTTTTTACATACATTGTACCTTGATGGGGGGGTTTTCCCACGAGTTTTTCCCTCTTTCCTCACATTATTTTCAATTTATCTTTTGTACTTGGGTACCTAACATGGCCTGATTGTCGGGACACAATCTTTATTTTCACCATAGTGATGTTCAGGGTGGATGTTGGAGTTACTTCACACACACCTAGGATTTATTTTTCTTAAGGTTTTTTATTTGTTTATTAGTCATAATTAGTCACTATCCAATCTCCTGTATTTTAAGAGAGAATATTCCACATGGAGAATATTCTCTTTTAGTTCACACTTCAGTTTGACTAGTTGAGTTGAGTTTAGATGTTGAATTGGGATCATCACCATGATAATTAGACCTTGCCTTGGTTTCATCACCAAAGTGGTGCATTAGCCTTGATTCCTTGAGTTAACTCCTCACTACTTTATGTTCAGTCAGTTAACTGAAGACTAGTTCACTAGTTAACTCAACTAGGTGGCAATTCACTCCCGCAACTGCCTGAGAGACTATAATAGGTGGCAGTTCACTCCCGTAACTATTGGTGTGTGTCCATATCACTCTTGACCACCACAATGGTGACTTGTTTCACCTCAATTCGAACTCATTGAGTTATACAGAGTATATCATGTGTAAATTATTCATTATTCATAATGGTTAATGAGAATTCTTTCCATTCTTTCTCTCCTTCTTCTTCTTTTTCCAATTCTCTCTGCAAATGTGTGTATCATTGTTTAGCTAGATCTATTATGTTCATTTCAACACATTTACACCAACCGCCCGCAGATGCCCATGTATGTACCATCAAAGCAAAATATTTCATCTCTTCTAGACATATAGAATGGTTAAAAAATCCAACTCCCACCCAAAACATGTTTGAGGAAGGTAACGTGACCAATATATCACCTACCATCAAAATCGACATTTCATTCAAACCCAATGTTGTTGAAGAAATAACATTGGGGGAAACATGCGCTCCAAAGGAAATCATAGCATACAAATCCTTATTTTAGGAATATCGAGATGTGTTTCCCTGGTCATACATTGAAATGTCAGTGTTATAGCCAACCATTGTTGAACCTCGTATTGATACTTGGCCTAGAGTTTCCCCTTTCTTCCAAAAGAAAATCCCCCTTCACCGAACCAAATCCATGGCGATCAAAGATGAGATCAAAAAAATCTATACAAATGGCTTCATATACCCCATTGCATACACATCCTAGGTTTCTAACCCCGTTTTGGTCAATAAAAAACCAGGCACCACTCACTTTTACTTCAAATTTTGTGACCTCAACCAAGATTGTCCCAAAGAAAAATTCCCTACCTCCTTTATGGATCAAGCCATCCATGTCTGTGCTGGCCACGAAGTCCTCTCTCTCATGGATGAATTTTCTAGCTACCATCAGATCCACATTTGCTTCTCATGCAGTTGTTATACACATGTTTTATTTTTAACATATATGTTTCACATTGGGTATTTGGTTTGAATGTGAAGGTCTTCACCTATGACCCCTTCTCACACCGATAGTTAAGGAATCTATTTCCTCATTCAGGTATATATTTTTAACTGGCATACCATTCAACCCTCTGCTCATAATTTCATGTCCCAAACATTCCTCCAAACAATCATCCTCAGGTTTCTCCACCCGTCTCTGCGATACCATCACCTCCATTTTCTTTATGGTACCGCCATCCAGTAGCTCTCCCCCCCCTCGCCCATGAGTTGTCCCACATTTATCTACCCCATTGGCATATTGACACTCATGTTATTCTAACCATTAACATTGGGAGTTATAATAGTGTTACATCCTAGAGAAATAACTCCATATTTCTTCCTCCTCATCATGCAAACCACCTCCCAATGGACTCCCACCTTTGGGTTCTCAGTTACATTTAATGCACCTCCTCATTCTCATCAACCTTCCATACCATCCACCATCACTTTCTTAATTGCAACATCACCCTCCATTCATATACCTAATATAGAAAGTTACCAATGGAGCCCCCACCCTCCACCCTTCTCTACTTGCGCCTCATCTCGGCCAAGCCATATTCCAGTGGGGCACCCATTTTTGTACATATACTTTCAACCCCATTTTTTATTCATTTGGTAATTGTAAAAAGAATGTTTTACGTTTCAATCAAGTATAGTATATTTTTTCCATCGCACCCAATGGTAGTTTTTTCCTTGGCACATCACAACCCTTGTTACCCTTGGTTGGCGCATCTCATTACTCTCCCACACTCTACAAGAAATTTTTATCTAAGACAATATGTTGGCCACCGATAGAACTTTGTGTGCCATACCACTCTGTATTTTGGCCTATGCTACATCCCTTTGCAGTTTCACCCCTTCAACACATTTTTCCCATATATGTTTGTCCCCCCTAACACAAGATAGTACATTATGGTTGTTTCCATCCATAAACATCCCCCAACCAAGGGCAATCTTCGAATCATGTATATTCCATTTGTCCTTCATGATTATCACCCCTTTGCTCACACCATTACAGTTTCTGCGACCATGTTGATCACTATAGTATCTAGAAACTATTTGCTTCTGATTGTTGCATTAATTTTCATGTCAACCCAACAAGTTTTGAGAAACGTAACAGTATCTTGGACCTCATTCCATTGATAATGAGTGGCCTCGGATGACACATAGATAGTTCGCATTGCACTTAGATTTCATTGATCATCATGACATTCGACGCCAGCATAATCACATGCCATGGTGGATCTTACTTGGCGACCATTGCAGTTTTCAGTAGCATCCAAATACCTCTCAGTTTGATTAGGCCATCAATTCCTCTAAGCCCCTCATCATTTGGTTCAGAGCCACCTCAGTTATCAAAACATCACCAGTTTTAATTTTCACCCCCCCGGGGCATTGTAGATATCTACTTCATACACACGTTAAATTAATATTAACTTTCAATGATCTCATGATATGAGAGTGGGGCATGCCCACCTCATTTGTAAAAAAAAAATTGTTGTCATCCCTTCTCCCTTTGATGGATAACTCTTGATTCTCCTCATGTGCAAGTTTTCTCAATTTCTACCTATTATCACCATCAAAATAAACTATGATGTATTTTGGCTATACATATGCTCCTAACCTCACACATTAGGGGGCATATGTCATCAGTGAAAAATTTCTCACTACAACTAAAAACAATGGATGAAGAAATAGGTAACACAAATACATCATACTACCAATATTCATGGAAGGATTACATTCAGTTTGGAAGGAAAATAAAAATTTATACAAAAGTGGCTCTGGAAATCTGCGCACATTCAGTCAAAGCCATGCACACACTTTCACATAGGATAACATAGTGTACAACATGAAAAATGCTTGGAGTGCATGACTGAGAGTCTAAATACCCGTGTGGAAGACGAAACGATGCATTAATTAATTTGGTCAGGCCTCAACTATTTTTGGGATGAAGGGAACCTCCCCCATACCCAAAATCGCCCTCAAATTTCTCCTTGTGATCACTGAAAGGGATAGGAAGTACCTCCAAGAGCTTCCCATTCACACTTAGATCCAATTGAGAAAATCTTTCCATCCTCCTATAAATAAAGGGCCATTCTACAAAAAAAATAATAAGGATTTGAGTATTGTTATGCTACTCATTTTTATCTTTGGGAAGCCACCTTCCTCTTGGAAAGCTTTGAGCATTCATAGAAAGTGTTAGACCTCTCTCCTCTTTAGTAGCTCATCACTCTTTCTTCACCATTTTCCTTTGTTATTCATTTATAGTAGAAAGAACACTTTGTACTTGGGGACTCAAGAGCCTTCCCAAGAAGGAAGAGGGGACTCATAAGTTCCCATATTTCTCCAAGGAGTATCAATTTGAAGATCAGTTTACTTGGTATATCTCTCTTGTGTTTTCTTTTTGCATCCATTTCAAGTTATTGTTTTCATAAGTTTAGATTTATTTCATTGGTGTTTATTTCTTGTGTATATATGTTAGTTGAGACACTGACCAACTAACTTTCTACTGTGATTTTTCAATGGCCTAACTAGATAGTTAAGGGACCTATTTTTTCTCACTCTCATGAAAAAAGGAATCCAACAAAGTGGTTAACCACTTGATGGGAATGAGGGTTTAAGGTATACTTTGGATTTAAATATATACAACAATTTATCCAAATTCTGTTTGTCACTATCAAAATCAGTTTAAAAAAACATACAATATATGCATCATAGTTAGTCCACAATAATCACATTTGTTTTCTACCCTCAAAACTTTGTTCATCATTATCATAGAATGATTACATGGATTTCACTACAAACCGTTGACATCCTTCATGGTCCTCTACAATTGTCGGATAAGCATTTTGGATAAACAAATTTAAGTTTTTGGATATGTGCCATAACAATAAAACATTATTAGAATATGGACCAGACCATGCGACAGGAGCGGACTTAAAGAGTCAAAGTGTGAAACAGAAGGAAACATGATGGAACGACACGCAAAAGGCAGAAAGTAGTTAGGATTTTGGGAAATTTTATCCACATTGTAACGAGTTACACCTATTTTGGTGTATAAATTTTTAAAGGGTCGAGGTAGATAAATGGTTCGGAAAAAAGAAAGGTTATGGTTCATTGTGCATGAGTTCAGTTTTTTGGTTAAGTATTCGGATGAGAGGACTAAGGAGTTAGGCTCGCATTGCAATAAAATGGCTAGGCAAGTTTGAATCATGATTATTGTTGCATATTTTTGTAAGCAAAATGTGAAACTATAAGAAGAATATGAATGACTAATATAAGAAGTTAGTCATTGTGGACGTAGCACATATTGGGGTGAACCACATTAAAACTTATGTCTTGATGTGATTCTATGTGTGTGATATGTTGAATGTTTCATAGAATGATTATGTTATTGATATTTCACAGTGATGTAATGTTAGTAATTTGAATGTGTTATTCATATATGATGTTATAATGTCTCACACCAAGGTACCTGGTAAATGATTAAATTTCAAGTAAAGTAATTTTTCACACACAGTATGTTGCATGATAAATTAATTGTTAATCGATGAAATGATGCACACAGTAAGAACATATTGAATGCCTAACTTCCCCTCATCATTTAAGAACCTTGGTTCCTAAATCCCCTCTAGATTCCTTGGGTAATACTTCACTTGCTTGTAGGTGATGTCAAAAGGGTCAGTATCTAAGTGTTTTTTTGGTGTATCGATGATTAACCTTGGTTCTTCCCACTACATGCCAACAAATGGTTTCCTTATCGGAACCTAGGATCTGTAATTGAGGGGAATGTTTTGGAGGTCGAATAAGGAAAAGATCAAATGTCTTTGCGAAATAATAGAGTAGAGTCCCATGGCTAAACTATGAACAATGGTTGAAAAGGTATGTATTTACTAATCTTAATGAAATCTTCTTTGGTGAGTTTATGATAATTTTGACTTAATGGTTAGATATCCTAGTTGATAATGTTGGAAGATATCGAGTTGAGTCTCCAAGAAATTGGACCCTTGAATTGATCATACAGTTGAATACATTAAGTAATAAAGTTTCTTGTGTAGTTCATTTTTGGTTGAATAGTGTATTGGGAGGTTACATTACATAGTTTGAAATAGATTGTACCAAGTCTTATAATGTCGCGGAGAGGTAATTTTTAAAGGGTCTCCATTGAATATTTCTGAACACATTTCTACATGGATAAGATTTTTTTGTGCGACAATAATGCCATGAATATGGAATCTCATTGCTAGGTACCTTCGTGCACATAGGGGGAGTAGGGGATGACCAGAGGATGATCTGAGAGAGATGAAAAGGATGAATAAGGATTGCATAGACTAAGGATTTTGAGAGGAGAATATAGTGACTTAGAAGGAGATATTGGATTATTGCGCTGTGGGAAAAGGTTTAGGTATAGTGAGAAGGAGATTGTGGCTAAGAGAGAAGAGCATGATATAGTATTTGAGAAAAGATACCCCAGTGTAGTGCTTCAGATCACACCATATAGATAAAGGAAATAGATGTGAAAGGATCCTTAGTGCAATCCAATGGAAGCATGAATTCCATATTAGATCTGCGTCGAACCAATGACCCCGTGTGCATCACCAAGATTTGATGCAGAAACCAAAACTTTGGAAACATGAATTGTAGTTAGTGGAGGAATTCAGAATAGTAGAAAGAATAGTGAAAGTAGCTTAGTGAACCTGAGTTAATTAGAATCACCAAAGGTAAGTACTACATAAAATACAATGGCATCAATATATCATGTATTCTGAATGCCTGAATTCTAGGGAGTAGGGATGGAAGACCCATAGAAGAATCTATTTGTATGTGATGACTTTAAAGGTCAATACCCACAATATAAGCAACTCTCTAATTTTTGGCTTCTCTGTAAGCCTTCACAGAAGGCTATCCAAGGATCCTTCTTTGATTAGAGTCATGTGTATACCAGGTTCACTTACCTATGCCATTTATAAAATCCACCTTATATAATTAATCTCATTTTCTCTCCTTAAGGTATTCGATCACATCATTGGATAGAATCCTCCTTTCCCATTTGTTCTCTAGCATAATGACTATATTAATGGTAAGAGGAATTAATTCACAACCTTTTCTCCACTCAAGAACTTCTTCCACATGACCTAATCCTCTGACTTAGAGATAAGTATATTGTGGGGCTGATATCCGACCTGAATCTTCATGCTAAGGGGGGGTGAAATAAATAATATACTAATGTGTTTCAAGGCCTTTTATGGATAGGTTCATTTCACATCCTGATCCTAAATTAATCCCTATGTTTTTCCACCATGTGAAATAGACCTCAACCTTGCATCTTGTCCCCTCTAAGTACGATCAATGATCAATATTATTCTTGGTCCTTGGATATAATCCAATGGCTCAAAATTAATTAAGAAGTGGGTGGATTATTGGTTTAGAGTGGGATTTCCTTAATTAAAATATGATGGCTTGCATTAAATCTAGTTCCATATCTAACGATCACTAACATTCCTCAACTGACGATGAGATCTTAACTAGGTTTTTTATTGGACGATGCCTGTAGCTCCTCTAGAATATTAATAATTGTTTACATGTAAATGTATTGGATCATTGATCATTCACAGTTATCAATGATCACATCCACGATGTTCGTCATTCATTCGTTGAGGTTCTTGTTCCTTAAAATTTTACACCTGCAACTCATTAAGATCATCGATCCTTTATAGCGATTGATGATCAACTCAATGACAACCTTTGAAGACTCGGTTATTTTTAGACCTACAACACCCAATTCCTCATATACACAGATGCATTTTAACACTTCTAAACAGATCCTAATAATCTTATGATAAAGATATTCTTTAAATGAAATAGAGACTTCCTCTTTAATAATCGAAATAGAGTATTTTTATTACTCAAATATACATATTGTACACATAACTTACATAAGTATGTCAAGGGATCTTATACCTAGATCTCATTCAATATTTATTCTATCTCTCCTGGACAGATCTACCTTTACTTGGCCATCCTCCCTTGGTCTATTTGTATCATTTCCTGACCAACCCCGAGTGCCTATAAGGCTTACAATTGTATACAAAAGGATCTTGAAACCAATGTTGGTTTTGATCTTGTGGATCTTGTGTATTTTTAGAAGATATTGTGGATCTTGTGGATAGAATATATTCTAAAAAGAATAAAATTAAGGATTCTTCATCCTTATGATATATACTCACACTAAGACCTCCCAACATACTCACAATTCTCTTGATATATATTCCAAGTCAAATCTCATTACAATTAATTAATATAATCCACTCACACATTCTAGAATTGTCTAGCAACTTAGGAAATTACATAAAATTTACAATCAAACTCCTTTAGTGAACCAATTCCCTTGGAAAATGAATAACCCATATGTCTCTACCAAATGTACATGGTTTTGGAAGAAGGATTCTTCTGCATCAAACTCCTTAGGAAAAAAAACTTTCCATGATATCTTGATCATGAGTTCCTTCAACTGCTCCATTCTTCTATTTTCCTCCAAGGTCCCAAATTTTATGTTGAATATCTTCTCTTGCTTCATCGTTGTCCCACTTCCTTGTTTTTTTTTATTGCAAAACTCCTGGCCTCCATATCTTATGTGGAAATTCCCCACTATCTTTTCTTTTTGAATCTGCAATGCCCCAGTAGCTTTGCTTTTGCAATATGCAATGCCCCACTAGCTTTGATTTTGCAATTCCCGACTTTCTCTACTGATGTATATAGTCATTTATCCTAAATGTATTCTATGATACATATTCACCATCAACATCCTCATTTCTTTAATCTCAATTTCTATTCTATCCCTTGGTTGGTAAATCTCTTTGATGAAAACTTGTTGCCGTTTCCTTGGATAAATTTTGTTATTGTTTTTTTCCATTTCTACCTAGAAATCTATCAATAACAATAATATTATTGTTATTGATAGAGTGGATGATGCATGTAGCTCCTCTAGAATATTAATAATCATTTACCTATAAATGGATAGGATAATCTATCCTTCACAATGATCGATGATCATATCCATGACGTTATTCATTCATTCCATGAGGTTCTTATTCCTCGACCTTTTACACCCACAACTGGTTAAGATCATCGATCCTTTATAGAGAATGATGATCACCTCAATGAAAACCTTTAAAGACTCGATTATTCTTAGACCTGCAGCACACAATTTCTTAGATACATAGAGGCCTCTTAACAAAGATATTCCTGATAATCCCATGACATAGATATTCATTCAATGAAATAGAGACTTCCTCTTTAATACTTTAAACATAGTATTTATATTACTCGAGTATACACACTGTACACATAACTTACATAAGGATTTCAAGTCCTCCTAAATATCATACAATAGGTATTCTATCTCTCCTCGCCCAATATACCTTTACTTGTCCATCCTCCCTTGGTCTGATTTTTTATTTTCCTAACCAACCCCGAATGCCTCTAAGGATTACAATTTTATACAAAATAATCCTAAAAACAATCATTGTTCAGATCCACTATTTACTCAAAAATTCCCCAAGGATCCTCTCATATCCACAATAACTTCTAACAAGACTAACATTGAGGATTCTCCATACTTATGATATCTACTCAAACTAAGACCTCCCAACATACTAATAATTATATCGATATCTATTCCAAAGAGAATTTGATTACAGTTAATTAATATAATCCACTCACACATTCTAGAATTGTCTAGCAACCTAGGAAATTACATAAAATTTACAATCGAAGTCCTTTAGGGAATCAATTCCATAGGAAAATGAAGAACCCCTAGGTCTCTACCAAATGTACAATTTTTTGGAAGTAGGATGCTCCCGCATCCGTATGCGATATGATATGCAATGTGAAGAATGTCCAAGATCAGTAAATGTATATTACATAGTTAGCTATGATGTTCAAAGGTTGTGCATTGCTATGGTACATGAAGTATCATACTACTACACTTGTAGGACAATCAAGGACATTGAAAAAGATTGGAAAATCATTGTTAAAGGAATTTTGGAAGCTGAAATCCGAGTCACATTATATCACAGAGATGAAAGAAATTAATAAAGTACAGAATGAGATAGTTTTGGATTGTGATCAAAGATTTAAATATGTGATGGGTAGGTTAACATTCCATATTCCTAACTAACAACATAGAGAATGGTTTATTGCAGGTCTATTTTCACAAACTTGTTTTCCTTTGAGGCATCAGAAGGTCACATCATAGCCAAAAGAATTAGGAATTACGATGAAATTAGAAAAATCTCCTTTAGAAGATGGCACAGGGATGGCATAGGTTTAGTCATATTTTGTTGCGCTAAGGGTTCAATCATCAGAAATAACAAAGGTAAAATAAAAGAGTGAAACATTTTGGCATATTACATGTAATAAATAAGGCCATCATAAGGAAGAATACCCAACATTTTCAAAGTACATGGATACAGGAGCACTGAACCCATTGGCAAGAGGAATGGTATATTGTGAAATATGCAAGATACGGGGACATCATCCAACTTCTTGTCCATTATTGTAGAAGTACCAATGTATGTTGAGGAATTTGTTCATTAATTTTCACAAGTCTGTAGGACATTATGAGAAAGATTGTCACACATTAGACTTAATGAGAGAGCACACTTTAGATGCTTATAGAATCCAAGAAGAAAATTTCACAACAAATGGACGAGGAGGATTCATCAGAGGTTGAAGTCAAGGATTATTTGGTATAGGAGGTAGAGGACCAATAATTTATTATAATTGAAACCAACTGGGTCATTTAGAGAGAGACTACCCAATTCATTGCATGACGTGCATATAATGTAGAGCATTGGACCATGCGATGAAGGATTTTCCTCAACTAATAGTGAAATGGAAGGAAAGAAAGAACTAAAATAAAAACCAGAACCAGAATGAGAATATACAAATGATAGTAGCCAAAGAGTGTGATGATTGGCTTAGAGTAGCAGTCATTATGCATGGTGGAATGAGAATTGGAGAAGATGCGATGGAAAAATGAAAGGGGATCAAGCAATGGATAAGGAAAATAGTTCAATGTACACTAGTATTTAACCCACAGAAAGAGAAAGAGACATATCAACAAGATAGGAAGGAAATATTAGGACTAGACTGGATAGCCTCAATGTCAAATGTACCACTAGTATATCATATGTCATTAGTCTATGATTGCACCATTCCAGAAAGGTCA
>ML779436.1:85382-95651 GCA_009831015.1 Picea engelmannii | reverse complement strand
TATCATTTCCTGACCAACCCCGAGTGCCTATAAGGCTTACAATTGTATACAAAAGGATCTTGAAACCAATGTTGGTTTTGATCTTGTGGATCTTGTGTATTTTTAGAAGATATTGTGGATCTTGTGGATAGAATATATTCTAAAAAGAATAAAATTAAGGATTCTTCATCCTTATGATATATACTCACACTAAGACCTCCCAACATACTCACAATTCTCTTGATATATATTCCAAGTCAAATCTCATTACAATTAATTAATATAATCCACTCACACATTCTAGAATTGTCTAGCAACTTAGGAAATTACATAAAATTTACAATCAAACTCCTTTAGTGAACCAATTCCCTTGGAAAATGAATAACCCATATGTCTCTACCAAATGTACATGGTTTTGGAAGAAGGATTCTTCTGCATCAAACTCCTTAGGAAAAAAAACTTTCCATGATATCTTGATCATGAGTTCCTTCAACTGCTCCATTCTTCTATTTTCCTCCAAGGTCCCAAATTTTATGTTGAATATCTTCTCTTGCTTCATCGTTGTCCCACTTCCTTGTTTTTTTTTATTGCAAAACTCCTGGCCTCCATATCTTATGTGGAAATTCCCCACTATCTTTTCTTTTTGAATCTGCAATGCCCCAGTAGCTTTGCTTTTGCAATATGCAATGCCCCACTAGCTTTGATTTTGCAATTCCCGACTTTCTCTACTGATGTATATAGTCATTTATCCTAAATGTATTCTATGATACATATTCACCATCAACATCCTCATTTCTTTAATCTCAATTTCTATTCTATCCCTTGGTTGGTAAATCTCTTTGATGAAAACTTGTTGCCGTTTCCTTGGATAAATTTTGTTATTGTTTTTTTCCATTTCTACCTAGAAATCTATCAATAACAATAATATTATTGTTATTGATAGAGTGGATGATGCATGTAGCTCCTCTAGAATATTAATAATCATTTACCTATAAATGGATAGGATAATCTATCCTTCACAATGATCGATGATCATATCCATGACGTTATTCATTCATTCCATGAGGTTCTTATTCCTCGACCTTTTACACCCACAACTGGTTAAGATCATCGATCCTTTATAGAGAATGATGATCACCTCAATGAAAACCTTTAAAGACTCGATTATTCTTAGACCTGCAGCACACAATTTCTTAGATACATAGAGGCCTCTTAACAAAGATATTCCTGATAATCCCATGACATAGATATTCATTCAATGAAATAGAGACTTCCTCTTTAATACTTTAAACATAGTATTTATATTACTCGAGTATACACACTGTACACATAACTTACATAAGGATTTCAAGTCCTCCTAAATATCATACAATAGGTATTCTATCTCTCCTCGCCCAATATACCTTTACTTGTCCATCCTCCCTTGGTCTGATTTTTTATTTTCCTAACCAACCCCGAATGCCTCTAAGGATTACAATTTTATACAAAATAATCCTAAAAACAATCATTGTTCAGATCCACTATTTACTCAAAAATTCCCCAAGGATCCTCTCATATCCACAATAACTTCTAACAAGACTAACATTGAGGATTCTCCATACTTATGATATCTACTCAAACTAAGACCTCCCAACATACTAATAATTATATCGATATCTATTCCAAAGAGAATTTGATTACAGTTAATTAATATAATCCACTCACACATTCTAGAATTGTCTAGCAACCTAGGAAATTACATAAAATTTACAATCGAAGTCCTTTAGGGAATCAATTCCATAGGAAAATGAAGAACCCCTAGGTCTCTACCAAATGTACAATTTTTTGGAAGTAGGATGCTCCCGCATCCGTATGCGATATGATATGCAATGTGAAGAATGTCCAAGATCAGTAAATGTATATTACATAGTTAGCTATGATGTTCAAAGGTTGTGCATTGCTATGGTACATGAAGTATCATACTACTACACTTGTAGGACAATCAAGGACATTGAAAAAGATTGGAAAATCATTGTTAAAGGAATTTTGGAAGCTGAAATCCGAGTCACATTATATCACAGAGATGAAAGAAATTAATAAAGTACAGAATGAGATAGTTTTGGATTGTGATCAAAGATTTAAATATGTGATGGGTAGGTTAACATTCCATATTCCTAACTAACAACATAGAGAATGGTTTATTGCAGGTCTATTTTCACAAACTTGTTTTCCTTTGAGGCATCAGAAGGTCACATCATAGCCAAAAGAATTAGGAATTACGATGAAATTAGAAAAATCTCCTTTAGAAGATGGCACAGGGATGGCATAGGTTTAGTCATATTTTGTTGCGCTAAGGGTTCAATCATCAGAAATAACAAAGGTAAAATAAAAGAGTGAAACATTTTGGCATATTACATGTAATAAATAAGGCCATCATAAGGAAGAATACCCAACATTTTCAAAGTACATGGATACAGGAGCACTGAACCCATTGGCAAGAGGAATGGTATATTGTGAAATATGCAAGATACGGGGACATCATCCAACTTCTTGTCCATTATTGTAGAAGTACCAATGTATGTTGAGGAATTTGTTCATTAATTTTCACAAGTCTGTAGGACATTATGAGAAAGATTGTCACACATTAGACTTAATGAGAGAGCACACTTTAGATGCTTATAGAATCCAAGAAGAAAATTTCACAACAAATGGACGAGGAGGATTCATCAGAGGTTGAAGTCAAGGATTATTTGGTATAGGAGGTAGAGGACCAATAATTTATTATAATTGAAACCAACTGGGTCATTTAGAGAGAGACTACCCAATTCATTGCATGACGTGCATATAATGTAGAGCATTGGACCATGCGATGAAGGATTTTCCTCAACTAATAGTGAAATGGAAGGAAAGAAAGAACTAAAATAAAAACCAGAACCAGAATGAGAATATACAAATGATAGTAGCCAAAGAGTGTGATGATTGGCTTAGAGTAGCAGTCATTATGCATGGTGGAATGAGAATTGGAGAAGATGCGATGGAAAAATGAAAGGGGATCAAGCAATGGATAAGGAAAATAGTTCAATGTACACTAGTATTTAACCCACAGAAAGAGAAAGAGACATATCAACAAGATAGGAAGGAAATATTAGGACTAGACTGGATAGCCTCAATGTCAAATGTACCACTAGTATATCATATGTCATTAGTCTATGATTGCACCATTCCAGAAAGGTCAATCGTGAAGGTAAATACTTTGAAATATTTTCTAAAGATCTTTTTAGAGCTGATGAACGATGAAGCAATGATGAACTCACTGTGTGAGAAGAATGATTAGTGCACTCCATATAGAGAAGCACCTATGACACATAGTGAATTGAACCAAGTATTGCACAAGAAGAGGACAAACAAAGAATTCAAGTTGAGTGCACAGGTAGAAGAATATGGCATGGATAATTCCATCTTGGAAATAGGATCAGATGTAAATGATCTTCCAAGACAAAGGTGGGAAATGATGGGGAAAACCAAGTTATTTTGGTCAACTATTTAGTTGAGGTTGGAAAGAAAACATAATATAATATCGATAGGGAGACTGGTAAAAGTAAATGTTAACATAGATGGACTGTGAAATGTAGCCAAATTTGGGGTCATTAATATCATGGATAATACCCAGTCGTATCCAACATTTCTCAGACTGGATTGGGCCTTTGACAATGATCTAGGTGGATATTAGTGTCCACCCACCTATTCCAACTGGCTCATTGTGTCTATTTTTGTTCATCACATTCTTTTGTAATGTTTTGTAATTGTGGGTTCTACACTTCTGTAGTTGTCTGAAGCCCCACACAGTATCCAGGTGGATATGGGTGGCCTCTTGCCTAATTCAACTAGCTTATTTTGTATGTTTCATGTCAACACATCTTGTTGTACTTCCAAGGCCATTTTGGGGCCCTAAAAATTGTTTTTTTGGATCTCCATAGTCCAATTGTAAATGAAGTTAGAGTTTGACGGTGGAATGTGTATCTCTCTGAAATACCTTTCCAACAAGCTATAACACATCTAAAATGGAGGTCATATGAAAATGTTACAACCCTGGGAGGTTGAGGTACCAAATTACAC
Source organism: Picea engelmannii (assembly GCA_009831015.1). Lineage (NCBI taxonomy): Eukaryota > Viridiplantae > Streptophyta > Pinopsida > Pinales > Pinaceae > Picea > Picea engelmannii. Next base: position 91,577 of record ML779436.1, on the reverse strand, counting down.
CAACTTACCCATAGGGCCCACATGAATTTTGGCGTTTCACCTTCTAGGGTTAGGTTTTTGGATTTCTAGGGTTTTAGAATTCTTGAGTAATATCAAAAAGGCCTTAGGATCCTCATTGTAATCCATTTTTATCAGATGGATAAGCATAGTAACCACATCTCTTCTCAAATATAGCTACCACCATTCAAGCAAGTGTTTTAGTTTTGCAGTCTTACAGTTTCAACCTATTTCATTATTTAATAGAATATATTGTTCATTGGATATTTGTGTTATTCTTTATATCTTTGTGTTTATTGTATTCAGTCTATTAATTAGTTCGTTCCTCTCCTAAATCTGGATCAATGGTATTAGAGAAGTCTTATCTTTATTTATTCTTCTTCGCGCATGTCTTCGACAAGATCTGGGTATAAGAAGTTGGACTCGAACCAATCGAGCCATTACAAGATTGGCCACATCGAGCCCAACAACAAACCATGGGGGATGAAAATAAATATGATTGAGCAGGAGATCCTATTAAAATGTTGCTCGAGGAAGCCCTCAAGCGACAAAGGAATGAAATGATGGACAACTCCACGCAGATCCTTCAACGATTTCCCAAATGAGAAGCATCTTCTTAAAGAGGCCATGCAACCCCCTTCAAGGTACATGTAAATTTTGATATTCCATTACTTGAAGAACTAATATATGCTGATGTTGTAGATAAATGATTGAATCTTCTCGAAGGATATTTTTTGATCCACAATTTTTTCGATAGGGAAAATATCACTTTTTGACTCCTCAAGGTCTTTCCCCATGTTAAAGACTAGTGGTATACTTACTTCGAGAAAAGGGTCGTGGAGGAATATAAAATGTTTGTAGTGGCCCCTACATGGGATGCCTTCCAGGATGTCATTAATGAACAATACTACCCTGTTGGAAGCTATGAGAACTAGTGCACCACATGGACCACCCTACGTCAAGAAAGGGACCAGACAATACCATATTTTACCAATAATTTCCATACCTATGCACCAAATTGGGTATAAAAGACTCTAAGCATCATATTATGCTTAAATAACATGATTTTTTGCATAGATACATTCAAAAATAAATGGAGTTCCTCGAAATCACCTCATTGGGAACAACTTATAGATACGTTGTCAAGATTGAGAAGAAATTTAAGTAGAAACGATGAGAGTTTGGATTTGCAAACACCTCACAACAGAAGAAGGGAAAAGGAAGCCCCAACCCAACAGTAAGGGACCAAGTCAATATGGACACCCTCAGGACAACTAACGGAAGATGAAACACAGGAAGGCCAATGAGAAGATGAATAAGGACATGGGAAAATGGTGTGAGTACCATAAAATTCCTTGGCACAACACCGAAGAATGTCGCTCTAAAGCGTCCATCATGGCTGAGTTGAAGGATTCTGAGTCAGAGGTCGATTTTGATTCTGATTCAAATATTGAAGGAGGGAAGTAGATCATCAATGTTAAACCCAATGCCATGGTCGCTACAACCAAATTCTGGCCAATCGAACCAGAATAACTAGAGGAAGGGGAACACCTCTTTCACTCGTAGATGTGGGTCAAGAGGACTTCGATTCATTTCATTGTTGACAGTAGTAGTAAGAAGAATCTAATTTAAAGAGAGGTCATCAAGTGGTTGGACCTGCCAATGGCACCACACTTGCATCCCTACACCATTGGTTGGCTTCGCCAAGGAAGAGATCTATGTGTCAGCCAATAGTGTCGTCTAACTTACGACATCAAGCCTTTCAAAGATGAGGTATTGTGTGATATTTCTCCCCTTGAATTTTGTGATGTTCTTTTAGGAAAACCATATTTTTGGAAGCATCATGTTGTGTATGAGTCTAGACCCTGCAATTTTATTTTTACTTTGGGTAGACAATTGTACAAGATCCCAGAGGTAGTGCCACCTATTGCTATTTCTTTAATCTCTTCTAAGAAATGCAGTAAAGTCATTTCATAGACCAGGAAGTTATTCTTCTTTGTGATCCATGCTCACACTAACTAGAAGGTCACTACCACATCCATGGGATCTACACATCGCCTCTCTTTACATCAGAATCAAGTGGATGGGATTGTGGAAGAATATAGAGAAATATTTTCCTCACCTACATGGGTACCAACACACTTCCAAGTCAAGCATCCAATTGATCTGACCCCCGATGCACCTCTACCTAATGGAATAGTCTATCGGCGCTCACTGATGGATAATGAAAAAATCAGTTGTCATATCTGAGACCTTATCCAAAAGGGGCACATCATACCCATGTCCTCCCCTTGTGGAAGCTCGATTGTATTGGTGCATGAGAAGGACAGGACTTGGAAACACTGCATTTACTACAAATCCTTAAACAAAATCACAGTCGGGAACCGCTACCCCATTCCTAGGATTGATGACCTTCTTGACCAAATCAAGGGGGAAACGTTCTTCAACAAGATTGACATAAAATGTGGCTACCACCAGGTTCCCATCAAACCAACTGATGTATGGAAGACATCCTTCAAATCTAAATAAGATCTCTACGAATGGCTAGTCATGCCCTTTGGATTAACAAATGGACCAACCACTTTCATGAGGTTGTTGGATGATGTATTGGGACCCTTCACCATCTCCTTTGTGGTATTATATTTGAATGACATCCTCATATTCAGTAGAACATGGGAAGATCACATGCGACATATTCCACAGGTTTTGAGCACTCTGTGGCAACACAAGATTTATGCCAACTTGGAAAAATGCTCTTTTTTCATGAACATGGTCCAATACTTGGGATAAATTTTTTATGAGCATGGGGTACATGTAGATACAATTCATCCATGACTGGACAACCTCAACCACACTAATCAAGATTCAAATATTTTTGGGACTAGCTAACTTCTACCGACAGTTCATTTTGGGATTCTCTCATATTGCATGGTCCCTCAACCAGGTTACCAAGGGAAGTGGTAGGGTCAAGTTAATGTGTCGGAAGGAGCATCAATGCAAATCCAATGATTTGAAGCATCACTTGTGCTCAACTCTAGTACTCTCCTTTCCTGATCTACAACAACCATTCATGATTGAGACTGATGCATCTGACTATACTATGGGTGTAGTTCTCACTCAACATGGGCATATGGTGGCATACCATAGTGAGACACTCGTTTATACTTTCTATAAATACCCCACCTATGAAAAGGAAATGCAATCCATTATAAAAGCCTATTGTCAATGGAAACATTATGTTCTGGGGAAATATATGATCATACACACTAATCAAAAGCTTCTATAGTTCATACATACACAGGGGAAATTGCAGAACGACTGCCATCATAAGTGGTCCACCTACCTGCAACAGTTCCATATCAACATCAAGTATAAGACATGTATCTCTAATCATGGCATTGACTACCTCAGTCATCCTCTTGTGGTTGCACTCACCTTTGTGCTTCATTCCTTTGGACATGAAGCATCTGAGTGGCCCCAACCTTATCAACAAGATACAGACTTCACCACCAGATATCAGCTCTTGGGTATAGGTGCAACTATCACTGATTCTCAAATTCAAGATAGACTCTTATGATACATAGGCCATATCTGTGTTCCTACAAGAGAGCATGCAAATATGATTTGGGAATCCCACTACATTCGGGTGGCAGGACATTTTGGTGTAGAGAAAACTATCGCCATTCTTTAGAAACATTTTTATTGGCCAAAACTTTGACAGGACATCAACAAATATATCATATCTTGCACTTCATGTGCCATTGCCAATCCAACCATAAAAAAAAAAGGCTTATACACCCATATTCCTATTCTCGAGAATCCTTGGGAATCCATCTCAATGGATTACATGTCTAGCTTGTCAAGTGGAGACATTAGAGCTAATTTAAAGAAATGGAAGGAGCGATAAACTAAAAATAAAGTGGTTAACTAATGGTTGGGGTTAACGCCTATAATGGTCATCTGGGCGCTTTGGAAAGAAAGAAAAAGTAGACTCTTTAGGAACGAAAGTTACCCGACCTCAAAGATGTTGGAGACTATCAAAACACAATTAAGAGAAACAATGTAGAGTAGGAACTTTACGTGCCAGAAAAACACGACATCTCCCCAAGAACTTTGAATCCTTCTGTGGTTACAATTAAAATATTGGAGTCGTAACTTACCTACCCCTTATGTCCCATGTATTCTCAATTATGGAAACACTTGGTCCCCACCTCAATCAAACTTCTTGAAATTGAATTTTGATGGAAGTTCCAAAGGAAACCCTGGAAAGGATGGAGTGAGGGGAGTGTTTAGAGATAGTGGGGGAAACATTATCCGACTCTATGCAGTTTTCATTGGAAGAACCACAAACAACTCAACTGATTTTAGATCATTAGAACATGGTCTAGATATTATGATTAGAAAATTCATTACTAGTGTCATAGTCAAGGGAGACTCGACTCTGATGATCAACAAGCAAGAAAACTACAATGTGGAACCATAATTGGTAAGGTGATAAGACACTGGCGTCTAGCACATACGCTACAACAGATCCTGAGGAACTTAAAAACCATAGTCATGATAGAATTTAGATGGATTCATAGATCTGCAAATGATTTGGCTGTCAGACTAGAAAATGAGGGAGAAACCATGGGGGACAGTCTATTAGACCAGGTGTGGAGTGGAATTCTGAGTGGCCAACTCAGATCATAATGTGAACACCTAGAAAACCTGGATCATAGTTCTATATTCAAAGATGATATTCACATCGGGGCATACATGGGGCAGTCGGACCCAGTGTGGGACCTAGGTGAGGCCTGACTATCCAAACACTTAGGCCTTATATCTCATTATGAGAGTAAAAGGGATCGAGAAGGGATGACAAGTGGTGGTACAAAGAACGAGTATGTATTCAGAGGCCAGATCGAGATCTAACTCAGGAAATATGGAAGGTAATCATGAGAAGAGAAGGACAAGAATGAGGGAGGATAAGGCTGTGCGAATATTGGCTCTTGGGATAAGCTTTGAGTACAGAAATGTAGATAATACATATGGTAGGAAGGGTTACGATGAGTTGAGAGGTAAGGAGAGAATAATGGAAAGAAATAGAGCATTGATGCATGAGTGTAATCATATCCTTCACCTCATGGCGCAATTATTAGGAGGTACGAGCACCCGGGGGAGAAAATGTTATAAGAAGAGGAACCATAGAAAGGCCCATAACTTGTTGCAGTTAATCCCCTACAATTTTTACAGTCCCAAGATCAACTTATAGAAATGGAAAGGCAGTGAGAGATCAGAGAAAAGATAAATTTGTAAAACACCAAGTAGGTACAAGGTCATGGCATGATCTAGGTGGATATTGGTGGCCACCCACCTTTTCCAACTGGCTCAAAACAGTTTTCTGGAAATTTTGGCAATTTACCATTTTTAGCAATTTTTAACCTCCGGGGCCATTTTGAGGGCCTAAATGAAGGTTTTTGGGGATTGATCTTCTCAATGATATATGAAGGCATGTTTGAGCCCCAAAAATGAATATCCACACAGACCACCAACCCCTGCAGTTCATACAGACACAAGGGAAGTTGCAGAACGATCGCCATCAGAAGTGGTCCACATACCTGCAACAGTTTCATTTGAACATTAAGTACAAAAAAGGCAACACCAATAATGTTGCAGACTGCCTCAGTCGACCACCCATCGTGGCGCTAACCACTGTTCTCAACTCTTGTGGGCATGAGACTTCTGATTGGCCGCTTCTCTACACAAGTGATCCAGAATTCAACCACACATACAATACACTCTTGGAGGGAAAGAAAGTTCCCAATTTTCACCTCCAAGATGCCCTGCTTTGTCACTTGGAAAACCTTTGTGTTCCTTCAAGTGAGCGTGCCAAGATGATTTGGGAGGCGCACTACAGTCGAGTCGCTGGGAATTTTTGGGTCGAGAAAACTGTGGCAGTACTGCAAAAGTATTTCTATTGGCCGAACCTTCGACAAGATGTCGGGAAGTACATCAAGTCCTGCACTGCTTGCGCCATTGCCAAACTGACGATCAAGAAGCAAGGCCTCTATAGTCCACTTCCTACCCCCAGTCGACCTTGGGAATCCATCTCTATGGATTACATGTCGGGCCTTCCTTCTACTAAGCATGGCAATGACTGTGTTTTTGTGGTCGTCGATTGATTCTCGAAGATGTCCATTATGATGGCCTGCAAGA
>ML779436.1:61931-79493 GCA_009831015.1 Picea engelmannii | reverse complement strand
TCCAATACGGTTAGTTAATTCAGTCTCGATTTGTAATAAAGTGTATCCCAGGCTTGTTATAATGGAAAACTGAAAAAGGCATAACAGGAACATAATTTATAATGGTGTAGCCTTCTGACCATCTTTAAGCATAAAATGTAATATTCTTCAGCTATTATAGCTCATCTTCCTAAGGCAATGCTAAATCCAAAATTTATGAATGAGAGATTTCATGGCTAGGAGAATAGCACACTTACTGAAAGAACAAGAAGACCAGTAGTAGCTATTGAGGACCCGGGAAGACTTGAAATCCCTGTCTGAACAAGTAGAGCACCTATTCCAGAAAACAAAAAAATATTACTCTTGTTGAGTACAGATAAGAACAAGAATGAAAAGAAGAATACCGAGACATAGATCACATCACAGGAAATAGGGCTGAAAAACTCAGCAAGAAAAAAGTAAAGGTTGAAAAATTGCAAGAGGCACCCGAGGACTTCTCTTAAAGTGTCTAAGGCTATAATATAAGCAGAAATAGGTATGCAAAGATCTAGATGACTGCATCTTCTTAGATAGATTTTTCAAGAGATTTTTAATTATTAATACGATTAATTTCCAGTTTTAATATTATTAATTTCCAGCTTTATTACTATTAATAAAGTGTCTAACTGAGACAATTTTATTACTATTAATAATAAGCAGAAATAGGTATGGAAAGATCAAAATGACTGCATCTTATATAGATTCTTAGATAGATTTTAACTATTAATACTATTGGTTTTCAGTTTTATTACTATTAATTTTCAGTTTTACATATTTCATTTTTTTTGCATTTGCAGTGGTTTGGGGCTTATTGATAATTGTATTTTTGGATATCTCCACTTGACTAAACACATTATCTTTGGATTTTTCGATATCTCTCACTTGATTCTAAATTTGGATATCTCCACTTCACTAAACACACTTAACTTTAAATTTGAATATCTCCACTTCACTAAACAAACTGTAAAGACATTGAACTCAAATAATGTAACATTTAAATTTAAATATCAAACATTAAATTCTATTATGTTCTAAGTATTATTTTTTCTTTAGTATGAACAAGAATGGAAAAATTATTACTCTTGTTGAGTACAGATAAGAACAAGAATGGAAAGAAGAATACTCAGATCACATCACGGGAAATAGGGCTAAAAAACTCAGCAAGAAGAAAGCAAAGCTAGAAAAATTGCAAGAGGCACCAGGAGTTATGGTAAAGTGTCTAAGGCTATAATATAAGCAGAAATAGGTATGGAAAGATAGAGATGACTGCATTCTTATATAGGTTGTTAGATAGATTTTTCAAGAGATTTTTAACTATTAATACGATTAATTTTCAGTTTTAATATTATTAATTTTCAGTTTTATTACTATTAATAAAGCTTTTAACGGAAACAATTTTTTTACTATTAATAAAGTGTCTAACGCTTATAATATAAGCAGAAATAGATATGGAAAGATGAAGATGATTGCATCTTATACAGATTCTTAGATAGATTTTAACTATTAATACTATTAGTTTTCAGTTTTATTATTATTAATTTTGGATATCTTCACTTGACTAAACATATTATCTTTAGATTTTTGGATATCTCTCACTTGACTCTAAATTTGGATATTTCCACTTCACTAAACACATTGTAAACTAAACACACTATAAAGACATTGAATTCAAATCATGTAGCATTTAAATTTAAATATCAAACATTAAATTTTATTATGTTCTAAGTATTATTTTATCTTTAGTATGATATAGATATATATATTATTCTTTATGAATTTTAACTTTTATTTTTATTTTAAACAACAATTTTTGGATATTGGATTTTTGGATATTTCTACTTTAAACTTGGATATTTCCACCTGACTAAACACTCTGTAAAGACATTGAACTTAGCTCATGTAACATTTAAATTTAAATATCAAATATTAAATTCTATTATGTTTTAAGTATTATTTTATCTTTAGTATGATATTCCTTATGAATTTTAACTTGTATTTTTATTTTAAATAACAATTTTTATTAATTATTTAATTTAAATTTTTTTATAATTTATGGAAATATATAAATCTTTTATCAATAACATGACATTAACATATTTCATTTAAATAAAATATTAATAATAATAAAAAATTATGAGTATTAGATAATATATTTCCATATCAATTTTAAATAGAATATTTCAATATCCACTTTGAACACAAAGTATTTATTTATTTAATAATTTTCTATATAAAATACTTAAAAATAAAACAAATTATCATTTTTTTTGTTTATTTAATAATTTCCTATATAAAATACTTGAAAATAAAACAAATTATTATTTATAAATTATAATTTATTGACAAAACAAGAAACTTAAACTACAAATATTTGATAAATCCAAAAATTAATTTTAATTTAATTTTACATCAATTTATTTTTTTAAATAAATTTATTTTTTTAAATTAAAATGTTGATTAGTTTTTACAATTAATTAAAAAAATTCTATTATTATTTTTTAATTCTTTTAGAATTACCAATAACTTATGTAACTATCTTGTGATTACAATTTACTTTTCATATATATATATATATATATATATATATATATATATATAGGGTTGGCATATTGGTTAAAAATATCAACTATTATAGCCGAGGTAAGGGTTTGATTCCTCTCCATGGCACATAGGTTTGATTCCTCTCCATGGCACATAGTGGGCCTAATGGTTAAGAACATGTGTTTCCTCTTAAGAGGTCAGAGGTTCAAATAGATTATGTTTCATTTAATGAGATAAAATTATTTTAGATATTATGTTGATGGAAGAGATATAATTATTTAATTTTGATTTTGATTATAAATGTAAAAAAAGTAATTTTAATTCATTTTATATAGTTTTTCAATTTACCTATCAAGTAAAGCTTTCCAAAATTGTTGACTCAAATTCTCATTGTACTTATTTTTCAGGTCACTCTAAGCTATACAAAAGTATTTTTTAAAACAAGATCCATACATTGCTAGAAATCCATGGGAAAAGAGCTAGAGACCAAGCTAGGTTTAAAGGTTATCATTCCATTGTGGACCACCTTGTTAAATTTAGGATCATTGCAGAGGATTTTCGTAATGATAAAACAATTCTCCTTTGTTGTTTCATTGATTTTAGAAAATCTTCTGAGAATGTTCCCACGACAATATTAAGAGTTAAGAGTTGCTACAATAAGGCTATATGAGAAAGTTATTGCCAATTTTAGGAATATTGAGGGTTGGTCAAGCAAGGTTTTCCCCTATCCCCTACCCTTTTCAACATCTATATTAATAATTTAGAAGATAATCATTTCTTTATGCTAATGATATGGTTCTTATGGAGAATATTCCCTATGATCTAGGTAAACAACTAATAATCCTCAAATACTTCTTCTCTAGCATGGGAATGACTATGAACACTAAGAAAACAAAGGTTATGATAATTAAATACAAAAGGATCACCTACGATACTTTTTTTTATGACAACAATAGCTTGGAGGAAGTTCCTTCACACAAATATCTTGCAATCTATATCCATCACTAGCTCAATTGGAACGATAGCATTGAAAAAGGGATAAATTGAGGGTCAAGGCTATTATGGGACTGAAAACAATTGTAAAGCAATGAAACATTGTCTTTGAGATAAAAAAAAAACCCTCTTTCACACTTTGGCCACTATGGTTATCTTTTATGGATGTGAAATTTGGGGTTGTCATATATCTAGAGAATCCTGGAAAAAGATAGAACATATCCAAAATAATTTTATAATTTGATGAAAAATACCACCAACTTCAACCCACAATCACAGAGTTTTCAACATTGTTGTAGTCAATATTTGGGTTGCTAATCTAGCCTCAAATTAACACGAACATGCACTCAAATTTTTCCTTTTTCTACAACGTTGAATTGCGATATGTCATAGATAACTCTACAGGGAATTACCACTACACCAATATACCTCTATGCATAAGCATCAACGAACAATTTTGATGAAATCCGTGGAAAACAATTATGTGAGAAATTCAACAAACAATGGAGGTGTGTCATTGGTTACTCTACACGTGGAATCATGCAACAATACTAACATGTTGTGGGTATTTAAGGGTTTTTCCACTATGGAAACTAGTGACTATTTGTTCCTGTGAGGAAAAATACTCAAAATATATTCTTCTAAAAAGAATTTTAGAACTTTCTAAAATTAATTGTGCATGGTCTTCCTGCAATCACATAAACTTGTCACTCTGCCAAGATAGCTTATACATAGAGTTTAACAATTCAAACACATAGCGTTAAAAAATGCAAACACATGGTGTTACAACACCACACGCTCTACTCTTTTTTTTGTCAATGAAGGAGTAAATTTACAAAGGAAATCACTTTCCTTCTTGGTCTTTTGGACCCTTACAATTCACACTTTCACATATTCAGTCTCATGGAGTCACTCTCTCCTATGCCTATGACAAAGAATTCAATATATCTTGAGCTCTCAGAAAGCTCAGAAACAAATGAGTCATGAGTTATCTTAACAAATTCCTAAAATAGAGATCTACTCCTAATATTTAGCAACAGACTTAACACCTATGACAAAAAATTCGATATATATCAAACAAACTCAATGGAAATTTATTCTGGAGACATTTCGTAATTATTACAGATATAATAAAAGAAATTAGGGAGTCAACTCCCTTGGTAAATGTATTTGATCCTTGAGATCAATTCTAGAATTGGTTGTCATATGCTCCCGCGTCATACTCACGTGGAAGAAAATAACTATTCATTAGATGTTCAAGGTCTACACCATACTTGGAAATTTCGGTTATTGTCATCCAAGTAGCATCCTTTATTGGTCGACCTTTCCATTTGACTAAGTACTAGAAATATCCATTGTCTATGGTTTTATTTAGTGGTTTCATATCTAATATTGTCTTGATATCCTTTTTTCGTGCTCTCGGTAGTTTCTCTTTCCATCCTACGTTATGATTTCTGTCAGTTATAGGTTCATGAGTTCACACATTGTATGTCTCCTTGAAGGGATACAAATATGCAACATCAAATATTGGAGAAATTCCAACACAACTTGGAAGTTCTATTTCATAGGAATTGGAAGAAAATTTCCTTATAATTTTACATGGTCTAATCTTCTTAAGCTTTAATTTGTTATAAGTCCCTACAGGAAACCTCTCTTTCCTCAAATATTCCATGAAAAATTAATCATCATCAAAATCCACTGTTCTTCTTTTGATTTATTCTCTCTTCTTCTACTTGTAGCTCCTCTCTTACAATTTTTGCTTGAACCTTTTTCTACGACTCCTTAAGTCATACACTCCCCTAGGATGCATTCCATAAACATTTTGGAATCAAATCCTCCTTGTGCTTCTATTTGGTGAGTCATTATATTCAAACTTAGCTTGAGAAAGACTATGATCCCACTTCCTAGGGTTCTCATTTACGAGGCTTATCAAAATATTTTCTAGACTTTTATTTACTACCTCGGTCTTTCGATTAGTATGTGGATCATAGGCTAAGGTAAAATTGAGATTAGTGACAATGTTTTTCCATAAGGTTCTCTAAAAGTATCCCACAAATCTAGTGTCTCTGTCAAAAAATATAATTTTTAGTAAACCATGCAACCTTGAAACATCTTTGAAGGAAAATTTTACAACAGATATTGAATCATAACCTCTCTATATTCTTGGAAATCCCAACATAAAATACATACTCACTACATCCCATGGAATTCTTGGAATGGGTAGTGACCTATACAACCTTATATTCTGACTTCTCCCTATAGAATGATGACAAATTTTACACTTCTCCACAAACTTCTTCACTTGATTTTGCATACCTATTCAATAATAAAAACAGTTATATGAGAAAGGGTTCTATCTTACTCAAAATTTTGTGATGGTCCTCCATGTGTTTTTCTTTGATAACATTTTTCTTGGATAAGTCTCCATCTCCATTGGAAAAAACAAATCATTTGCAAAAGAGAGGCCAATCCTCTAAACTTACTTAATTGACCTAGGCTAAAATGGCTGAATGCCAACTCAAAGGCCTTTGTTATAACTGTGATGAAAAATATCTCCCAAGCCACAAGTGTAAAGAACAAAATCTTTTTATGGCCATCTCTAAGGAGATTTCAGAAGAAGATGAAGAAACTCCCTCTATGTCTGAGTCACCTGAATCCGCTGACATAACCCCTCCCTCAGACCCTCTCGAAGTAGAACCAGTCATTTCCCTCAATGCCCTCACTGGATTCTCTACTCCCCAAACCCTCAAGCTAATCGGTTACATCAAGCATCGAAAGGTCATCATTCTGGTTGATAGTGGCATCACCCATAATTTTATTCATCGTCGCATTTCCCAAGAAACTCATTGCTACATCCATGTCGTCAATAATTTCCAAATCATGATTGCCAATGGTGGTTCCATGAAATGTGGAGGGCGTTGTGAAAATGCGTGTCTCCAAATTGGTGACTAGCACTTGAAATCCCATAAGTTTGCTATCGACATGGGAGGTTGTGACATTGTGCTGGGTGCAGACTAGATAAGGACTTTGGGTCCTATTCTCATGGATTTTAAAGACTTAACCATGCAATTCGATCAGGAGGGCCACCAATATAAGTTCCAAATAATCATCACCGGTTCACCTAATATCATTAGTTCCCATCGCATAGAAAAGATATTGGAAAAAGGGTCATTCTGGTGTTATCGCCCAACTCCATGCCATACAAGCAACACAAACACCTTTGGTACCGCAAGACCTCCAAGCCATCCTTTATAAACATCAATTGGTATTTTCCACTCCCCAAGGCCTCCCTCCTTCCTGTGGTGTTCATGATCATTCCATTCCCCTTGTACCCGGAATCCTTCCTCCCAATATCTTTCTGTATCGTCACCCCTTTTCCCAAAAAAATGAAATTGAGAAAATGGTCCAGGAACTCCTTACTATAGGCATTATCTGCCCTAGTACGATCCCCTATTAATCTCCTATGGTCATGGTCCTGAAGAAATAAGGTTGTCAGCGAATGTGTCCTCACTTCCATTCCCTCAACAAACTTACCATCAAAGACAAATTCCCCATTCCTGTCATTTATGACCTCCTAGATGAATTGAGTGGTGCCCAATTCTTCACTAAACTAGATCTTCATTTGGGCTACCACCAGATACGTATGAAAGAGACAAATATTCCCAATAGTACCTTTAGAACTCATGAGGGCCACTATGAGTTTTTGGTCATGCCCTTTATCTTGTGTAATGCCCCCTCCACCTTCCAAATCCTCATGAATCATGTCTTTCATCCTTTTCTCTGCCATTTTGTCTTAGTTTTCTTTGATGATATCCTCATCTATAGAAAAACCTAGACATACCATCTTGCTCATGTGGATTGAGTTCTCCATCTACTCTCTCAGCACCAACTTTTCCTGAAATAGTATAAATGTGCTTTTGGCGCCTCAGAAGTAGAATACTTGGGTCATTTGGTTGGCAAAGATGGAATCAGGGTGGATCCTAAAAATATTGAAGCTATGCAAGACTAACCTCACCCAAAGACATTTAAGAGCTTGCGTGGATTTCTAGGCTTAATAGGGTATTATCGCAAGTTTGTTAAGAATTATGGGAAGATTACAACACCTCTCATTGATCTCCTTAAAAAGAACTCTTTCACTTGGACTCCAGCCACTGCTCAATATTTTCAAACCTTGAATATGGACATGTGCGCCACTTCAGTCCACACCCTTCTCGATTTCACAAAGACCTTTTTGTTGGAATGTGATGCCTCAGGGAAAGGAATTGGTGTTGTCCTTATGCAAGAGGGTCGACCTTTAGCCTTTACCAACAAGCAACTATCTGAAATAAATCTGGGCAAATCCATCTATGAAAAGGAAATGTTGGCTATTCTGCATGTCGTGGATCTGTGGCATCCTTATCTATTGGGGCAACAGTTCCAAATTAAGACAGACCATCAAAGCCTCAAGTATTTTCTCAAATAACGCATTTCCTCCCTAGAACAACAAAAATGGGTGACTAAACTCTTTGGATATGATTATGAGATCATTTATAATAAAGGAGAAGAAAATGTGGTTGTGGATGCACTTTCCCGAAAATATGAAGACGGAGGATCCTTTTTTTCTCTTTCATTCATTGTACCAAATTGGCTCCAAGCCATTCGCCGGGAATGGCTACAAGATCCCAAAAGTTCGCAGTTGATCTAGCAATTGCAGTCCAATGCTTCAACTTCCCCAGGGTTATCTTGGCTCCTTGAGGAACTTCGATACAAAATCCATTTGTATTTATGTAAACAATCAAAGATTAAATTCACGGTACTTTCTAAGCTTCATGCTACACCCATAACAGGGCACTCCGGGTTCACCAAAACCTATGACAAGGTCAAACATTCCTTTTTCTAGGATGGTATGAAATAGGACATTCGTAATTTTGTAGTTGAATGTGACGTGTATCAATGCAACAAGGGATAAACAGTCAAATCGCCAGGAACACTATAACCACTCCCAATTCCAGCTGTTGTTTGGAAGGAGATCTCTATGGATTTTATTATCGACTTACCCAAATCAGGAAATAAATCCATCATCATGGTGGTTGTTGATCACATTTCCAAGTATGCTCATTTCTTCGCCCTTCAACACCATTTACAACATCCACGATGGCTCAAATATTCATGGATTAGGTCTTCAAGATTCATGGCATGCCGCACTCTATTGTTTCTTATCGCAACCCAACTTTCATAAGAAATTTTTGGCAAGAATTTTTCAAGATACAAGGCACATAATTGCATCTCAGCACAACTTATCATCCCTAGACTGATGGCCAAACAAAATTTCTCAACAAGTGTTTGGAAACATATTTGAGGTGTTTTGCCTCAGAAAAACAACATTAGTGGGCTCAATGGTAACCCCTAGCTAAATGATGGTACAACACTTCATACCATACAACTACATGCATGACTCCTTTTGAAGCGGTATATGGACATAATCCACCTTCATTTCTCTCATACTTATCGGGTGCCTCGAAGGTCCAGGCGGTTGACCTAACACTTACAACTCGAGAGGCTATTCTCTATACCCTCAAAGAGAATTTGGTCATGGAAAATAATTTCATGAAGCAACAATCATATCAAGGTCGCTCTGAACGTCAATTTGTAGAAGGGGATCAGGTGTTTCTTTGACTGCAACCTTACAAGAAAACTTCCCTCAAGGTTGAGCATTGTCAGAAGCTAGTGCCCAAATTTTATGGTCCTTATTCCATGCTCAAGTGTGTGGGACAAGTCACCTATTAGTTAGCTTTTCCCAACCATTCGAAGCTATATCCTGTTTTTCATGTTTCCTGCTTAAAGAAGGTGATTGGAGCTAAGTGCCAAATTCAAACGAAACTTCTAGAGTTAGTTGAAGAAGGATCGATTTGGCTACAAACAAAAACAGTTTTAGACTAGCGTGAGCGTTGCCTACGTCATAGAACCATCAAGGAAGTGATATTCCAGTTGAAAGATACAACTCTAGCAGATGCCACTTGGGAACCAGCTATCATTCTGTAGCAATTTCCTCATCTCAAGCCTTGAGGACAAGGTTGTTTTTAAGGGGGTGGACATGTTAGGGTCCTAACCCACACATAGGTAGAACAATATATTCAGATGTAATAAAGGTCAATATTAATAAGGCCTTTCAATAAAATAGAATAAGGCGGATGTAAGAAGACCTAATAGAAGCTTTTTCTTCTAGAAGGATCTTCCTCTAGATGGTTCTTTTTAGTATAAATAGGAGTTGAGGGTATGAAAACCCTAGCTTGGATATTATTGTAATAGATCTCTTCTCAACTAGAGGTTTCCCCCTCGAAAAAGCCTATGACCATTTCTTTCATATTCAAAGTGTTATTTCTGTTGTTATTCTTATATCATTTCAGTGTTATTGTGGTGAATGTTCTAGTTATATTGTTTTTATTCTACCATTATTAGCATTTTATTTATGTTCTGCATACATTTTATATTTGGCATATTACAAAATTGGGGGAAGCACTAATTCTTCCTTCCTTTCCCTCATCCCAAACGAAAAGGGAGCCAACTCCTTCAATAGATTTCAACCTATCTCTCTTTGTAACATCGGTTACAAGCTAATAACAAAGGTGATAGCCAACATATTGGAAAGTATGATCCCTACTATTGTCCCAGAGAATCAAGGGGGTTTTGTTCATGGGAGAAATATTGGGGACAACTTCATCTTAGTACAAGAGGTGATACACTCAAGTCTGGATCGAAAAGAAAAGGGTATGGTCATTAAAGTTGATCTAGAAAATGCCTTTGATCGTGTCAGACACAGTTTTCTCTTTGAAGTTATGCACAAGTTTGGGTTCAGGAATAATTTCATCAATTGGATTCGAGCTTATATCTCTGAGCCTTGGATCTCTCCTTTGGTGAATGAGCGAGCAATGGATTTTTTCAAAGCCACGAGAGAGCTCTGGCAGGGGTGTCCCCTTTCTCCCTCCTCTTCATCCTCCAAGCTTCTGTTCTAAGATTTTACCTGGATAAGAAACAACTAGATCAGGAGATTATGGGCCTGAACATTGCAAGAGGAGTAAAAAATATAAATCATGCATTGTTTGCTAACGATTATCTATTACTGGGCGCAACCAATGTGCTTTCAGCTTCACGATTCAAAGAAGTGTTGGATGATTATTGTGATGCAATGGGAAGTATCCTAAACAAATGGAAATGTCATATCTATTGTTGGAATGTTTCTGTCAGCACCCTCAACGTCATTTTCAGATGTTTGGGCTTCGGTGCCTCTTCCAACTGGTCTTCTTTCAAGTACTTGGGCCTTCCAATTTTCCAAAAGTCTGCCTTTGGCAGAGACTGGCTCCCTCTATTAGAAAATTTCAAGCTCAAGATTCAGGCCCGGGGCTTCTCTTGGCTCAACCATAATGGAAAATCAGTGCTCATCAAGGTTTTCCTCAACAGTCTCCCAATCTTCCAATTCTCTATCATGTTGGCTCTTATGTGTATCCTCAGGAAAATGGAGGATTACATATAAAAGTTCTTTTGGAAGGGTGAAAGAAAAAATGAGAAGAGAATCCCTTTGGTAAGATGGGACAAAGTCAGCAAGCCCCTGATGGAAGGCAGACTGGACTTTAAAGACCTCAGCACCCAAAATGTGGCAATGGGAGCAAAGAAAATTTGGAGATTTATCGCTCCAAAGCCTGGCTAGGCACAAATTGCTATGTGGAAGAAATATTTCAAGAGACAAAGGAAATATTGTCTTGATAGCCCCCTCCCAAAAATTGGATCACATCTCCTCAAACTCTATGTTAAATCTACCCCATTGATAAACCTCCACGCGTTCTATTTTCTGGGTAATGGCAAGCTTATAAAAATCAGGGAAGACAACATCATGAACATTTCCCCACTCACCAAAATCAATTCTCTGCATGCGCTATGGGTTTGGATGTTCAACGTCGGCTTCATCATTCTGTGGGACATCTCATGTTGGGAAGAATCTCCAGGTGCCATTGGAGCTGAAGCGCGACTGTGACATATTTTTTGCTCACCTGAAGGGCATGGCCCCAATCCACGCTAGGAGGCAATACAAATGCAGATGGGGCTCTCAATCGGGCTGCTATACCATGGCTCTTGGTTATGAAAAACTTCTAGAATAGCCCCATGTCCCTCCTATCCCTACGATTTGGAAGGGGCTTTGGGGCCACAAGACAATTCCAAAAATAGAATCCTGACTGGGGATCGATTGAAGAAAAGAGGCTTCCAAGGGCCTTCCCAATGCATAATGTGCCTCGAAAACCAAGAGAACCTCTGTCACTTAATGTTGGAATGTAAATTTGCACAAGAGATCTGGAATGAGGCTCTGGGCCCCTGGAGAAACATTCTTAGTTGTCCCACTTCCATCGTTGAACTGTTTGTTAACTAGCTGTGCAACTATCTAGGGGTACTCCCAAAAAATGAAAGCTTCAAGGTGGCCTGACTCTCCTTGCCAAAGATCATATGCTGGAAAATCTGGTTTGAAAGGAACAAGAGAATTTTTAGAGATCAAGTGCAGGTAGCGAAGCTTGTCACAACCAAGATAAAAAATCAACTGAAAGAAAGCCTAGGCGATCAGCTTGAGGAAACCAATTTAAGTCAGCAGGACCTTGAATGGGGAGTAAGGTTGGGCCTTCAGTTTACTCAAGTTGTGAGGAAAATGAAGTCAAGAAAAGAATAACAAATTAGATTCAATGAGAAATTCCTTTTAGCCTGGATGAACAACTAGTCCAAACATACTCTACTCTTTGACAGGGCATCCAAAGGCAATCCTGGGAAAGCTGGTGTAGGTGGGGTCATTAAGAATCTAGAAGGCAGAATCGAGAATAGTTTTGCTTAGGGCTTGGGCCACACTACTAGCACCCAAGCAGAAGTGTTGGCTTTGTTCCAAGGCCTCAAGCAAGCCGAGGATCTAGGCATCAAAGAGGTAAATGTAATTGGTGATTCTCAGTCCATTATAAAAACTGTAGTGGACAATTCTTCTCCCAAAGACTTCATATTTGCAAGACTAGTGACAAGAATCAAAACCCTGGTTAAAACCTTTCAGAGTATAAAATTCTTCCATGTGCTAAGGGAGAATAACAAGGACACAGACTCAGAAGCCAACAAAGCAACTCTTCTTTCTGTCGACACTCTTTTAAGAGACAGGGATGAACATTGGGATCCCATTCCTTAAGAACTTTCTGTACTCCCATGTTTTTTTGCATTTTACTGAATTAGTTTGTCTGTATTCACAAGCTAGGGAAAATAACAGATATTGACTCGGTTGCTATATGCAGAACCCTACGGTTTATACGTATTTGGGCCTTTGAGATCCTGACTGAAGATTAAAGTTGGGATTCTCCTCACATTTTGTAACCTGATTAGAGGCATTTACGCAAACAATTAATTACAATCCCATATCTGTTCCTGTAAAAAAAAAAAATGAATATAGAAAATTTAATTATTATTATTATTATTATTATTATTAATTATTTTGAGATGTTTGAAAATAATTACAACCTCATTACATATAACTAAATAAGATCAATTTTTCAATTATCGATTTAACCCTTTCAAATACTTTTAAAACCAAATTCTATAAACTTAGACATTTCCCATTACCTAGGGTTGGGATGAATGAATAAAGAGCTTCTAGAGTTCGAAATATTCAAAATTTGATGATGTTATAACGACAATGCTTTGAAAGTAAATCTCTAGGTAAAATGGAGATAGGGCCCCCACATCGCCCTTTTGGAGGTTTAAAAATGAATGACGTATATAATTACAATGTGATCTTGTTCGATCTTTGAATGTGGTACTTGGGGGAATTGCATTACGAATAATTCTTACGAGTTTGAAATTAAAATAGAGGTAATCCAAGTTATTGCTATGTATTTAGATGTTACAACAAGAAATATTTTGCATTAATGGTATAAATGAGTTTTTTTAAATGGATTTGATCCACCATTAAAATTGAATATAGAAAATTTTAATTTTAATTTTTTATTTTTCAAAGTATTTAAACCTATTTTAAAATAATAATTGAAGAAATATTTAAAAAAAAGATTTTTTTTGAAATAATTAGTTATTTATGAAAATGATAAATGTTATAAAATTTTAAAAGAAGGATCACATTTTTTCAAGAAGTCATCAATGCTTAGATTCAAATCTTGGTTTTGAATAACACAAAAACAATTAATTATGGGTTATGGCTCACAATTATATTGACATCGGAAATGTATAAGAAATATTAACTGCAAATGTGTGGCTTAATGACAATTTTGAAAACGTAACAAATGCGATGAGTTTATTTCTCTTTTTATATCTTCACATATTCCATCTCTCCAAAGGTATCTATATGTTACTCATAGTTATTATGTTGCAATGTTAATGTACATTTCTTCTTTGATTTGAACAAAACTATGTTAATTAATTTGTTTGGGATAAAAAACTTTGCTAACCTCAATGMWTTTTTTTAACTTATATGTAATTGATTAAATTMAGATGTGAACTTACAMAAAAATGGACATTGTCAACATCAAAAAAYCAAAATTTGAGATTACAATTTTGTACATTCAATTTTTTTCATCATCATATCCTCACTCCTATGTTCTCTAAAATSATTATTCCYRTTTTCCTAATTCTATGCATCTTTATCTATCATGACCTTTCAATTGTTMTTGTTGTTTCTAGTGAAATTAGCATAAATGTTATGATAAATTATGTGTTTGAATATTTTTTTGGATTCACCTCATTTCCTTTTAATCAATGTTTCAAACCATGCTAATGCAGTGCATCATGTGGATGGATAATGAAGATAATATGATCAATTTAAAGCATCAAACTCTCGTGATTATTCATTCTAATGATGAATTACATTGACCAACTTTGGAACATTAATTGAAAAAAATGCAATGAATTTGAAACAATATTTAAACATTGGTACTGATCACAATAGTTTGAAATTGGAGATACATTATGTCAAATATTTGGAGAATTCCACATAATGATGTTTCCCTTTGTCTCATCCCACACCTAGGATCAATTACTTTGTTTCATCCCACACCTAAGATCAATTAGATGTATCATTTGCAACATTAATGCTTAGAGAAACTCTAGACTTTTCTTGATGGGAATCTTAAGAAAATTACAAAAAAGATAAGGGATTATGCTATAAGATCCACTTTGTTAAAATCATTTTTGCAAGATTTGAGATATCAAGTGAAAAATCAATATCCTCAATAAGAATAACACACTTAGTGGTCTTGTTGAGTAATTTAATTTATCTTTATGTTTGTATGGATCTTAGAAATCTCCAAATCATAGAAATATTAGCCTAAATAACAAGAAACAGATGCAATCAAGTTAAATCTTCATGTTTCTAGAGGTCTATAAAAAAATTAGTTTCTCTCCATAGTTCTTATAGTGTTTTCATGAAATCATTTATTTAACAAATAACTCAAGGTCTAATAAAATTTCTCATTTTCTATTGAGATTACATTGAACATCATTATCAAGATTAAGCATGATTATTATATGATTAAGATATGAATATTAGAAGCAATCCTCATGCTCTGAAAACAAATTTATCTCTTATATAGTTGTCTTAATATTTGTTTATGTATATACTTTTTTAACACTTTGAAATACCTTAAAAAAATGTGGCTAATCATTTATGAATTTTTATTTAATTTTTAATGTACATATAACCCATCAACAAGATACATTTAGAATTATAGATTTTAATTATTATTAATTCATATTGAAATCACTACTTACCTTTTTGTTTTTCATCAAATTTTAACATTGAAAAAGAAAGGAAGAGACTTGTTTCGATATATATATATATGCCTTGTATGACTATTAAATTCAATACAAAGTCATGCAAAGTTTACTCAACTTAAGAGACATCGAAATTCATATGTTGACACAAAGAATTATTTACTATATTTTGGAGCTAATCTAAAAATAACCTCCTCAAGCTCTAAGTGATGATTTGGGTTTCAAGGACAATTTACATGAAGTTATTAATAATTAAATCAAATATGCCTTCTTAAATATGGGATTTTACATAAGCTAGGAACTTAGAGGCAATGTTGACCATGGATGTAAATAGTTCATCATGGAGAATTTTTCTCATCAAATAGTTGTTTTGTCAAAAAACACTTTCTACAATGTACTGTGAGGTATATACATAAAGTTCAACCTTATAAAGTTGATATAAAATTATCCTCGAGGATTAGCTCACTTGATCATGAGCCAAATGTGAGAATCTCCCTTGGTGAAATGGGGAGTTCACATGTTAGACTCTCTTAATCACCTAATAATAGTTTTTAAATATCATTGATCAATTTTATGTTGGGTAGTGAAACATACTCTTATCTATAAAAATATTTCATATTTCATATCTATAGTAAGTTGAACAAACTCTGGTTGGATTTTATTTTGGAACTATTTTGTGTCAAGTGTTTAAATCTCAATGATGTCACTCTTAAGAAAAGATTGTTTTTACAAAACTAGAAATTGTGGTTGATTGACATGTAAATACAAAGTTGATGGTGTTTAACCATGACAAAGGAAAGATCATATTATGATTCAATGACATAAAGAAAGATCAATATACTAATAATTTAACTTGGATTTTGAAATATGGTAATTATGGTTGAGATTAAAATATTTTTTTATTATTAATATTTTTTAAATATCACTTATCAATTTTAGGTTAAGTAGTGAAAAAATTAGACATCTCATACTCTTATCTATAAAAACTATTTCATATTTGTTGTTGTAAGTTGAACAAAATCTTATATATTTGGATTATATTTAGAAACTCTTTTTTGTGAAGTGTTTAAAGCTTAACAATATCACTTTTAAGAAAATATTTTTTTTAGAAATTGTATAACAATCCTAATTCTTATACATTGTTCAAAAAACTATATCTTTCCTAAATTAAATAATTAATATATAATTAACATGTAAATACAAAATTAATGATATTAAACCATGTCAAATAATAACTCATATTATAATTAATTGACATAAAAAAAAATCAACAACTAAATTCCATACTAATGAATTTATTTACTTATAACAATATATTTTATTAACTTATATTTAAAATACATTATTATTTATATACAATTATATAAATAAATCACAGATCTTAAAACTCATAATTCATTGTGTTATATTTTTTCCCATATTTATGGTTTAATTTGTTTTCTTTATTTTCATATTCAAAGCTTAATTTGTACATATGGTATATATAGCCATGCTCATTTTACTAGGATTCGTGTACTCATGCTCATTCTATTTTTCCATATTCAGTTTAATTTGTTTTCTTTATTTTCACATTCAAATCTTAATTTGTACTTATGGTATATATAGCCATGCTCATTCTACTTGGCTTCTTGTACTCATGTTTATTCTATTCTTTCATGCTTATTCTATTTTTTAATATTCAGTTTAATTTTTTTTCTTTATTTTCACATTAAACTTAATTTGTACGTATGGTATATATAGTCATGCTCATTCTACTTGGCTTCTTGTACTCATGTTTATTCTATTCTTTCATGCTTATTCTATTTTTTAATATTCAGTTTAATTTTTTTTCTTTATTTTCACATTAAACTTAATTTGTACATATGATATATATACTCATACTCATTCTACTCAACTTCGTGTACTCATGTCTATTTTATTCTTAATAAGTTTTTTTTTTTTTTCTTAAATTAGGTTATGTTAAATGAGTGAAAGCCCAACTTAAAAGTAATTAGATTTTATTTATTTCAACATATTTAAATAATAATAGTATTTTTTAATTAGAGTTTAATTTTGTTATTGATATGTAATTTCTTTATAATAAAGTTGAAAAAGATAGATATCTCCAAATAAAATGTCTAACTTTTATTCTTTTGCTAAATAAAAAATTATTGCTATATTTTAGCATCTTGTTGGATATGTTTTTAGAAATTATAGTAGGATTCAGATTTGATAGGAACCTTAACTCAAATTACTTTA